>PRKT01000665.1:256410-284843 GCA_003671525.1 Saccostrea glomerata
TTTGAGTCCTATCAGGCATTTCTTCATTACGTCAAAACACAAGTGACGCATCTCATGAATATTTATGAGATTACGTCAAAAATTGATCATGTGACTACATTCCTAAACAACGCAAGATGGAGATTTACTTCCTAAACATGTACGTTATTTTACAAAATTTTTTAATTCTCATTTAAAAAACTGTGTTTAAAAACCAGTTTTGTAATCCCAATTTTTCACAAGGAACACGAATTTTGGGTCAAATTTGCAATTTGTGGCTTTTTCGATTTTGTTGATCGCTCACGCGATCGTCTATATATTGTATACCGCCTTCGGCGGCACCTATTTTAGCGCCATATTTATGGGGACCGGTATACTAGAAATGTTCCATTTAATTATATATTGACAGTGTGACTGTAAGGGTGAGGGCAGATACTTATTTAGTTTTAATTTAGATTTTTAATATTTTTCATTAATTTTTGGTATGTTAATAGAAACCTTTTTTATAATGCTAACAATAAAATTTGTTTGAATATTGATAAAGCTTAACTGTAGATATTAGTTTTTTAAAATCTGAAGCGGATCCAAGATGGCCGCTCTCTCTGTCAACTCCGACATTTCGCAATAGGGGTTCACTGAGGCAGCCAAGCGTTTGCTTGAACGAAAGTAACATAAGGACAAATGAAATGTAAAGGAATACTTGGATTGTCACGTCGTAGTTACGTTGCAATTCTGTGTCAAACGAAGTTCTTCCTAAACGTATTCTATAATTGGTTTTGGCTGGTTCTCAAAGTAGAAAAAGAAAAGACTAAATGTGCAAATGAAATTCGATACCTAATATCTTCTAATTTGCACCACGGAAAAACAGATATTTAATAATTTTTATAAGTAAGTTTTTCAAGAAAGAATGTCAATGAATACATAAGTATAAAACTTACCCACTTTTCCCCATGCACATTTGTGCCATATTAAACTAATAGAAAAGACAAAATAAGATAACCATTTCTTTTTTAAAGATTGCTTCATGGAGTTTATATTAAGATTATTGTCTCAAAGATCTTATTCAAGTTTTTCAGCACAAATGGTATCCAATTCCTTGATCGTCGTAAGGGGAGCCATGTTTTACGGCGATACATTTCAACCTTATTATGAATGTTTAACTAATCGGGATAGTTTACTTCGGCAATAAACAGGAGATTTGAAAAAAAAAGATAAAATTCATAGCCGTTTCACTGCTTTAGTGTTACTAGCTTACATACTATATGGCATGGTAAAATGTGTTAAATATGCTTTCTAATCGTCGAAGTTTAGGCTATATGAATGTTTTTTTTTTTAATTTCGTTAAAGCTATCACAGCTATTAAATAGAACATTCCAAAAAATGGCGCGAAGTTTAACTCGTGGCGTTTGGCGCGAAATTATGAATAGTGACCAGCCTTCCATAATTCTAAGAAAAAAGCACTACAGAGGTATATGCAAAAAGATTAAGAGCAGAGGTCCGAATAGCCTAATATTTAGCGAATTGGATTTTCATGCTCGCGACTTGGATTCAATCCTCCTTGTGTGCAATATTATTTTCTTTTCACTTTTACAGCTCGAATTTTCATTATTATTCTTTTTATTATTTTTTTGACTTTTTAATTTTGTGCACGCGATTTCTCAAAGACTACTGAATGAAATGACGTGAAATTTTCAGAAAAGATGTGTCGTAAGATGAATTTTATATATCCGGGAGATTTTTTTGAAATTCGCTTCCAGTGCAAAGTTACAGACAATTTTCTGAAATTAAAATGACATTTTGTCCGCAATTAAACTCAAAAACGGTAAAAGATATCAACATGAAACTTTCAAGGATTATAGATCGTGATATATACCATCCAGGACGCGACTCTTCGTTCGTCGTCGGTACTTCCTGTCGTTAGGAGAAGCGAATTGAAAAAATCGTATTTTCTAACTTTTTTTGTTTTTCAATATTTTTTATTTATTTTTGGAATGGTAATAGAGACTCTTTAATTGATGCTTACCGTATAAGTTGTTTGCATATTGATTTGTCTGAACTCTAGATATTAACATTTGAAAATCTTAAGCGGGATCAAGATGGCGGCTCTCTCTGTCAACTCCGCCATTTCGCGAGTAGGGGTTTATGGAGGCAGCTGAGCGTTTGATTAAACCATTCTGACATAAGGATACATGAAATGTAAAAAAAACTACTTGGACTCTCACGTAGTAGTGAAATGGTTGGAGGAGTTACCTCCCGTTACTTGTTTATATTATAATAGATAATCAATGTAAATATTGTAATTAATTGGTCAATTGACAAAAGAATTATACAAGTAATATTGATAAATGATGTTTTGTTAGAAAATAATAATAGTGTTGCCAAAAGAAAGGCAGTCTGTAGTATTTTATCAATATGGTATCTGATAACTTATGATCATTGATTAAGTTGAGATACAAGGGGGCAGTACAGCCAATTGGCTTGTGTCTTCACTTTGGTACAAAAACCAATTAGTTTATCGATCAAATCGAATTGTGCAAAGTTGCCGAAGTCAGTGACTAGTTAAAATATAGCTGTGTGACGTTAACTATAGGTTTGTCATTAGGACAGAGAAGCTCTCACAAAGTTAAATACTGTGTAAGTATATTGTAGCTACTTGGCTAGAGTTATATAGGCAACTTGGTAAGCAGTAAGACAACAGGCAGGTGTTAAAGGCTAAATCAAGAGGCACCAGGCAGGTGGCTGTTGACTTATATAGTCAGTTGTATGGTGAGGCAATTGTCATATGGCACCAGGCAGGTGCCGGTATTAACTGAAGATATATAAGTGTTCAAAGCACTTAGGTAATTTGATTTAAAGACACCAGGCAGGTGTCATATTATTATCTGTAAATATTGCATTCAATCATATCCCCAGTAAAACTCGGTAATCCGAGCACGGACCTACTGACCGCTCAGGTCCGACACGTTACAGTAGTAAGTTGCAATTGAGTGTCAATCTTAAAACTTAATTTCCGTTTCACTGCTTTAGTGTAACTGGGCTAGATACGATATGTAATGTGTATAATGTGTTACATATACTTTCTTAACGTCGAAATAAAATAAAGGCGCTAAGAGTGTTTTATTTTTAAAATTTAATTGAAGCTATTATACCTATTTAATAGATCAGTCCAAAGAAAAGGCGTGAAATATTTACTCGTGGCATTTGGCGCAAAATTATGAATGCTTTTTATAATTCTTAGACAGGTGAACTGTTGCAAAAGTATACACAAGTATGTTTAGAGCAGTACTCCCAATAGCTTAATGGTAAGCGCGTTGGGGATAAAAAAGTATTTTTTAAAAAAGCGCATTCACTTTGGCGACATGGGTTTAATCCTCCTTGTGACCAAATTTTGAATATCTTTTCAGCTCGATTTTTTCCAGGGTTTCTTTTCCTAAAGCGGACGGAAGACCTCTCGTTGCTCGCAACGAGATCGTTTCTAGTTATATAAAGATATTTGTAACGATATCACATGACCTTGTTGATCACGTAACAGTTATTTCTTTCACATGACCTTGTTTCACATTAATCGCTTCGGCGCAGGTAATAAACACAATCATTAT
Source organism: Saccostrea glomerata (assembly GCA_003671525.1). NCBI lineage: Eukaryota > Metazoa > Mollusca > Bivalvia > Ostreida > Ostreidae > Saccostrea > Saccostrea glomerata. The sequence goes on from PRKT01000665.1 coordinate 259,989, forward strand.
TAACTCTTGGTTACAGAATCTTAGTCCAGGTCTGCATATATCGCAGGTATTGTAAACAATTCTTATAAGAAACTTGGCCTTTTTAAAAAAACTGAAGTTTAACTTGAGTAGAAATAACCTCTCAAAATTGTACATTACATCTATTAGACCAATGCTTGAATACGTTTCTATTGTAAGATGTGAGATTGTTTCTCTGAACATGATTCTGAAAAGCTTGAAAAAGTGCAACTAACTGCACCAGCCTGAAGCTAGCAGCCAATAACAGCAGCCACTTGGCCCGTAGAAGCTAGCAGCCAATAAGGAAATTCATCAAAGAACTGAGAGTACTGAGAGGCAGTACTGTCTGTAATACTTTATTTTAGATAATTAAGGGTTAATGATTGGATAATTAATGCGAAATTTAATTATATAATAAATCAGACACTCGGAGGCAGTACGGCTCACCTGAAAAAAATGTTCTTTTTTTAAACTGAAAAAAATAGAAATAAATTACCCAATCATCTTAGTCCACTTCATCAAACAAGCACTAAGACAGTCATGTTTAACTACTTCAAGAAGAATGCCTTTTCAACTCTTTCAGGGACCTCAAGAATATGACAGGGTAATAAGCTAACCTGAACAGTAAGACACCAGGCAGGGGTTAAAGGCTAAATCAAGAGGCACCAGGCAGGTGACTGTTGACTCATATAGTCAGTTGTGTAGTGAGGCAATTGTCATATGGCACCAGGCAGATGCCGGTATTAATTGAAGATATATAATTGTACAAAGCACTTAGGTCATTTGATTTAAAGACACCAGGCAGGTGTCATATTATTATCTGTATATATTGCATTCAATCGTATCCCCAGTAAAACTCGGTAATCCGAGCACGGACCTACTGACCGCTCAGGTCCGACACGTTACAGTAGAACGTTGCAATTGAATGTCAATCTTAAAACTTAATTTCCGTTTCACTGCTTTAGTGTAACTGGGCTAGATATGATATGTAATGTGTATGATATGTAACATATACTTTCTTAGCGTCGAAATAAAATAAAGGCGCTAAGAATGTTTTATTTTTGAATTAAATTGAAGCTATCATACCTATTTAATAGATCAGTCCAAAGAAAAGGCGCGAATATTTACTCGTGGCGTTTGGCACGAAATTATGAATGCTTTTTTATTATTCTTAGACAGGTGAACTGTTGCAAAAGTATACACAAGTATATTTAGAGCAGTACTCCCAATAGCTTAATGGTTAGCGCGTTAGGGATAAAAAAGTATTTTTTTAAAAAGCGCATTCACGTTGGCGACATGGGTTCAATCCTCCTTGTGACCAAAATTTTGAATCTCTTTTCAGCTCGATTTTACGTGGGTTTCTTTTCCTAAAGCGGACGGAAGACCTCTCGTTGCTCGCAACGAGATCGTTTCTAGTTATTATTATTATTCTTATTTTTTTGACTTTCTAATTTTGTGCACGCGATTTCTCGAAGACTACTGGATGAAATTACATGAAATTTTCAGAAACGATGTGTTATTACATGAATTTAGTATATCCGAGAGAAAATTTGGAAACTCACTTTCGGTGCCAAGTTACGGACAATTTTCTGAAATTAAAATGACATTTTGTCCACGATTAAACTCAAAAACGGTAAAAGATATCAATATGAAACTTTCAGGGATTATAAATCGTGATAGATACTATCCAGGACACGACTTTTTGTTCGTCGTCGTTACTTCCTGTCGTAAGGAGAAGCGAATTGAAAAAATTGTATTTTCTAACTTTTTTGTTTTTCAATATTTTTAATTTATTTTTGGAATATTAATAGAGACCTTTCTATTGATGCTTATTATATAAGTTGTTTGAATATTGGTTTATCTTAACTCTAGATATTAATATTTGAAAATCTGAAGCGGGTCCAAGATGGCCTCTGCCTCTGTCAACTCCGCCATTTCGCGAGTAGGGGTTTATGGAGGCAGCTGAGCGTTTGATTAAACCATTCTGACATAATGATACATGAAATGTAAAAAACTACTTGGACTTTCACGTAGTAGTACGTTGTAATTACGTGTCAATCTTAAAACTTAATTTCCGTTTCACTGCTTTAGTTTAACTGGGCTAGATACGATATATAATGTGTACAATGTGTTAAATATACTTAACGTCGAAATAAAATAAAGGCGATAAGAACGTTTTATTCATTTAATTTCATTGAAGCTATGACACCTATTTAATAGATCAGTCCAAAGAAAAGGCGCAAATATTTACCCATGGCGTTTGGCGCGAAAGTATCAACAGTGGCCGGCCTTTTATAATTCTTAGACAGGTGTAAATGTATACACAAGTATATTTAGAGCAGTGCTCCCAATAGCTTAATGGTTTTCGTGTTAATAGATCACGTAGTAATTACGTTACAATTCCATGTCAAACTAAAGATTTATTCCAGGGTCTTCTCAAACGTCTTCTGTAACTGGTTTTGGTTGGTTCTCAAAGTAGAAAAAGAAAAGACTAAATGTGCAAATGAGAGATACCTATCATCATTTGCTTTGCAAGACGGAAAAATAGATCTTAAATCATAGTTTAAAGTTATAGTTTTTCAAGAAATAATATCGATGCATATATATAGTAAGTATAAAACGTATAACCACTGTTTTTCCCATGCACACTTGTGTGATATTAAACGAATAGAAAATACAAAAATAAGAAAACCATTTTAATAAGATCGTCTAATGTAGTTTAAATTAACATTCTTTTCTCAAAGATCTGAATCAAGTTATTGAACATAAATGGTATCTGATTCCTTGACTGTCGTAGAGCGAGGCATGTTTTTCGGCGAAACATTTCAACCTTTTTATGAAAGTGTAACTAATCGGTATAGTTCACTTCTGAGACGGAAAAAAAAAAAATTAAATTATAGTCATTTCACTGCTTTTGTGTTACTTTTCTATAGAATGTGTACAATGTGTTAAATATATTTTCTAAACCTCGAAATGTAGGCTATGAGAACGTTCTTTTTTCTTAATTTCATTGAAGCTATCACACCTATTTAATAGATCAGTCCAAAGAAAAGGCGCGAAGATTTAACGTGGCGTTTGGCGCGAAATTATGAATAATGGCCTGTCTTTTATAATTCTTAGACAGGTGTACTGTAGCAAAAGTATACACAAGTACATTTAGAGCAGTACTCCCAATAGCGTAATGGTTAGCGCGTTGGGGATAAAAAGGTAAAAAAGCGGATTTGATTTTTACGCTGGCGACCTGGATTCAATTTGTGACCAAAATGTTTAATCACTTCTCAGCTCGACTTTACGAGTTTTTTTTTTTCAGAATCGGACGGAAGACCTCTCGTTGCTCGCAACGAGATCGTTTCTAGTTATTATTATTCTTATTAATTTTTTGACTTTCTAATTTTGTGCACGCGATTTCTCGAAGACTACTGGATAGAATTACATGAAATTTTCAGAAGAGATGTGTCGTAACATGAACTTGATCTATCTGAGAGATTTTTTGGAAATTCTTTTTTGGTGCCAGGTAACGGGACATTTCCTGATTTTAAAATGAAATTTTGTCTACGGTTAATCTCAAGAACGGTAAAAGATATCGATGTGAAACTTTCAGGGATTATAGATCCTGATATTCACATTCCAGGACGCGACTTTTCGTTCATCGTCAGTGCTTCCGGTCGTTTGGACAAGCGAATTAAAAAAATTGTATTTTCTAACTTTTTTGTTTTTTTAATATTTTTCATATCTTTTAAGAATACTAATAGAGACACTTCTGAAAAAGCTAAATATATAATTTGTTTAAATATTGGTAAATAACAACAAAAGATATAAACATTTAAAAGTCTCAAGCGTGTCCAAAATGGCGGCTGTCTCTGTCAACTCCGCCATTTCGCAAGTCGGGGTTTATAGCCTCAGCCGAGCGTTTGCTTAAACAAAACTAAAATAAGAATAAATGTAATGTAAAAGACTACTTGGATTGTCGCGTAGTAGTTACGTTGCAATTCTGTGCCAAACTCAAACTTAATCGCCGTTTCACTGCTTTAGTGTTACTTGGCTAGATACGATATGTGATATGTACAATGTGTTAAATATACTTACTAAATCTCTAAATAAGATATAGGCGATACGAACGTTCTATGTTTTTTTATTTCATTGAAGTAATCACACCTATTTAAAAGAACACTACAAAGAAAAGACGCGAATATTTCTTCGCGGCGTCTGGCGCAAAATTATGAAAAGCGACCTTCTTTTCATAATTCTAAGACTGATGTACTGTTGTAGAAGTATAAACAAGTAAATTAAGAGCAGAGCTCCAAATAGCGTAATGGATAGGTTGTTGGATTTTCACGCTTACCACCCGGGTTCAATCGCATGTGTGTCAAATTTTTTTTATCCACATTTCAGCTCAATTTTACATGGAATATTTTCCAGAATCGGACGGAAGACCTCTCGTTGCTCGCAACGAGATCGTTTCTAGTTATTATTACTTTTCTTACCGATTTTGTGCACGCGATTTCTCGTAAACTACTAGTTATTTTTATTATTATTATTATAATTTTCGGACGGAAGAAACAGTTTACAGGATGACATGTGTGGAGGTAGACCATTATTCCGACATTGCAGTGCTGTAAAAAATGAATTTCGTAAGTTAAACGTGATCATGACTTTGCCGTATTTCCGTATATAAAATCATCTTTACACGGACAGAGGTTGGATGATTGCAAGATATGAGACAGGCATTGTTAAATATAATTTTAAGAAAAAAACCTGAACTTTTTGTGCACATTTTTATGACTGATTAAAACGACATAAGAAATGTATTGAGTTAAACTGTGACTATATATTGAAAAAATTTACATGTGCTCGTATTTAGCTTTTGACGTCAGGTAACGTTAAGAATGTTCGTTTTAGTGCCCTGGGTATGAGTGTGTGTCTTTTTTGTATCTGATAAAAATATGACTATTTATGCCTTGTTTATCTTGAAATCTTGCATATTTATAAAATGAAACATGAATTTAATGAAAATAATAGTTTCATATATTTTGTCAATGTTTCTCAGTAATTATCAATGTTGTCCACGAACTTTACGGACAACCCTCGTACAGATATTTTACGGGAATATGATTTCAGTATGCGTTAGTTGCTTACTTATGTAGAATCTGACGTCATAGATAGACAATTATTATGTTGACATGCGATGTAAAATGTAGAGATTCTACTTTTTAACGTCAATATGGGACTTATTTATGCTGACATGCAACTTATTTATATCAATTACATGGATTTAAACATGAATTTATTTACACAGCCATCTCGCATGTTAATATTTGTTATGACAATTCTGTAATGTTCTATCTATTACTGTTTTGTTTATTTTTTACAAATACCATGGTTAGACTAAAATTTAATGTAGAAAAAGTAAGGCTTGCTTCTGATATCAAACCTTATTATATTTTTAATCTAGTGCTATTGTTGTTGATAAAAATTAACTTCGGGATTTTTCAATAAATTTACGTAATAAAATTTACAATAGAGGGACATTTACCCCTCATACACTGTATAATTTCTTTATCATATAAAAAAAGAAGGGTTTTGTTTTGATGCATGCCAGAAAAGCATGATTTTGATTTAACATTTATTTCATATAATTATTAAAAAAAGTCAAGTTAAATGTAAAAGTTGCCAAATATCAATGCGTAAAGTACAAATGGCACACGATTGAAGGCCTGTTTATTTGCCATAAACAATTGTGCTTTATTTATAGAAGTTTTAGACTTCATTGACTTTATTTGATGATTTCAGCTCCTATGTCAGAAATAACCATTGATTCAAAACTTCAGTACAACGAAGGTGATCAAATGACTTTCAATTGTTCAACCAAAATGGATCCGAATTATAGTACTGTTAACGTGGAATTTCTCAAGGAATCCTCTAGTATTGGAGGTATGACAGGATCAGGTCTTGGCATTTACAAAAACACAGACTGTTCCGTCGACTTCAATTGGGCTGCTAGTGCTTTTCGGTTGACACCAAAGGAAAACGATCTTATCGTTCGCTGTGTTGTCAAAAATTCCTTGCTGAATAAAACTAAAATTGCAGAAAAGAAACTTAATGTTTCTTCTACAGGTATGTTGATAACATTGTTAACAAGAGGCCCATGGGCCACATCGCTTACCTGAGCACATGGGCTAGTTAGGAAACACAAATCAGCTCAATATTGAAAAGTTTACATGTTGGGGTAGAGGGTATTTGAATTTCTTATCACTTGAGAATGTCACAATATCAATAAAGTATACATGTATATTTTCACCATACTTGAGAATACAAGAGTTTTCCTATATATTTCAATATAAAGATATGATTGCCCATTATGGCCCCATCTTACCCCCAGGGGTCATGATAGGAACAAAGTTGAATTAACTCTAAATGAGGATGTTTCCATATTATTATCACCAATAATAGCTTTGCTGATCTTGAGAAGATTTTTCCTATATATTCCAATCTAAAATGTTGATCAGCCATTGTGGCCCCGCCCTATCCTCGGGGGTCAAGGTTTAAACAAACTTGACTACACTACCTGAGGATGCTCCATATGAGTTTCATCTTTACTGGCCCAATGGTTCTGGAGAAGATTTTTAACGATTTTTCCTATATATTGCTATGTAAAACTTTGATCAGCCATTGTGCCCCCTACCCCCGGGGGTCATGATTTGAACAAACTTGAATATAGACTACCTGAGGATGCTTCCACATGAGTTTCATCTTTCTTGGCCAAATAATTCTTGAGAGGAAGACTTTTAAAAGATGCCATGAATTTTTTATTAATAGCTAATTATATCCCCTTGGAAGAGCGCTTGGCCCTTTATTTAAACAATCTTGAATCCCCTTTCACCCAAGGATACTTTGTGCCAAGTTTGGATGATTTTGGCCCAGTGGTTTTTGAGAAGATGAAAATGTGAAAAGTTTACAACGACGACAATAACGACAACAACGACTACAACATCGACAACGACAGACAACGGACAAATTTTGATCAGAAAAGCTCACTTGAGCCTTCGGCTCAGGTGAGCTAAAAACTGATGAGGAACTATGTCCAAAATTTGGCACAAATTTTGGCATTGTTCTGCTCAGTGAGATTTGACATTTTACGAGGTAACCTGAACAATAATTTGGAATTCATTATTTAAAGAACTGAAAATATGAAAAAAGGGACTTGGAAAGAGGTCATATTCCTGTAAATTTGTAGTACCCGGTTTGTTCAAAATCAGCTTCTAAAATTATAACCTTGAATATTTCAATTGTTTTTAAACACATAGAAAAGCACCTTATAGAGAGTTTATAAAGCCTGTTATATTCCAGAGGTGGCATTTACAAAATACTCCTACAGAAATCTGACCAACACTTTGCAAGAAATAGAATGTATCGCCCGCAGTGCATCATCGGTTTTCGATAGTCTAACAATATCCAAGGATAATGTTCCTATTGCTTTAGTAAACAGTTCAGGTATAGTGACAAAATGGATATCAAGCGCACGACACTCTGCATCAACACAATCTTATATCGATGATGTCAGACTTATCCTTAGAATTTCCAATGTTGAGTGCGGAGACGAAGGAACATACAGGTGCACAATGATAAAGAAAGACAACTCTAGCAGGAACTCACCAGTTATGTCCTTTATTGTTGAAGGTAATCAATTTCGTTTGATTGTTAAGTGTTAACATAACATTACTGAAAATAAAACATTGCTGATGTTAAGGTTCATAAGCTTACTTGTACATGGAGATTAATAAAATTGAAATCGGAAACCTTCAGGAAAGAAAAGTCGTGATATTTTGCATCAATTTACAAAGAAATCTGATTAAGAATGAAACATTTCATTTCTTTGTATCAAGATTTCATACCTTTGTTTTCGTTATACAATTACTGTAAATGGTTTTTTAAATCTTGCATTTGGTTAATCCTTCAAATATAAAATATTGATCAAAATACGGATTTTATATTTTGATAATTGCAGGGGCTAAACCAACATTAACATTACATCCAGATATCTTCGAACCTTTTGCTAGAATTGGTTTGTATCATGTTTGCTCTACTGAGCATACTGGAAAGGAAGATAGTCATAATTACTTGGAAGTGCAAGTATTCAAACCAAATACATTTAACGGTTTTAGATACTCTAGAAGAATATCAGAAGCAGAAAAATTTCTTGATCCTAGAAACAATATAACTTACATTAACATTACGGGAACAACAGCTCAGTTTCTTCTTGTTTCTGACTGGAAAAGTAATTCCACTTGCAACAACAAAGAAACTATAACATTTTTACTTTATTTGACAATGGAATTTAATAATGGCACTGCTAAGTGTGTGCTGAAGGATGACATGAATGAGTATTCTTCTGTTGAGTCACGCTTAATAGTGATTCCTGGTAAGATTTATTTTGTTAAGATTTCAATGAAAAATGCTTCACTTAAAAAATTTTAAAAGAAAGGTTATAAAAATTTGTATTATTGAATTTCTCAGGTAATTTTTGTGACGGATATGATGACAAATCTATCAGAAAACATCCAAGCAATAATTGTTCAAGCTATGTGGACTGCACAGAAATAAACAGGAAAATGTATGCCATTGGAAATGCCTGTCCTTTAGGCCAATGTATGAATTTCTTATTGAAGTATTGTGTTCCGTGTGATAAATCCTTTACATGCGACGAATTGACAACGCCAGGTAAAACATAATATAAGCAACTGTTCTTTCAAAAGTAGGCCTTTTCGTATTCAATTATTCATGCAAAAACAGTTGTTGAATTCATTAAGTTCATAGACCTTCCGTTTATTCATATATAATTTGCTTAATTGTACATTTTCCAAAGAAATTTTTGATAATAATTGAAATCCAAAAATATCAACAAATTAAACTAGCCTCTACTTGTTTATATTAGCTGTTTTGTAAATTGTTCTCATTATCACCGTTTCATAATTTTTCGTTCAATGATCTTAAATCGTCCCATATCTTTTCTATAGTCTTGCATTAAATGCTCGGGCTCGAAATGCATTACAGTGTTAAAACATAAGTTATGCCCCAACTTTAGTGTTAATCGAATTTGAAAAGAAATGCAAAACAACAACACAATAAATATCGTCTTTCTAATTACTGGAACTTTTATCGTCGTATTGTTCAGGTGTCATTAATAAGCCTTTATCATATAATTAAAAGATAATATAAGAAAAAAATGTTTTTTATCATTAAATATTAAACAGTTTTTACCATTTTCCATTCAGGACCTACAACAATTCTAACCACTCTTCCACCAGGAATTAAACGTAAGTAGCATATCACTTGATTAAGGCCTGAATAATTTAAGATAATTAAACTTTATTCAGTTTTATGTAAGACATCCTTACTAAATGTTCTTTCTACATATTTTCATTTAAATACAACGATGAAAAAAATTAAATTAAATTAGAGTTTGAAAGATATGTATTTTTGAAAGAAAATTATAGTAATGAATTAACTATGCATTACAAAAATGGGCTAAATATCTAACTGATCACTTGTAGATTTGTCTTGCAATGATTCCACCCATTCTGTGGGCACAACAGGTATGGTAAAATGTATTGTCTTTGATAAAAGCTTCACTACTCTCCAAATTTCATTCTTCCAAGAAACCAATCCAGGAATTGAGGAAAATATAGGTGAAATATTTTCAAATGGAAGCATACGATCTCAAGCTCGCCCTGATGTGACATTCATCACCGATTTTATTTCATCGCCAATGATATTATAGATAAGATTTCAAATCGTAAATTGTGATCAAAAGGGACAATACAAAATTACAGCTACGGGAACCAATTCATCATATGCACCGTCCGTTGAGGCGTTTGAAATGAATGTCATTGGTAAGTTAGGACTGCCTATGTTATACTGAAATAATTTTTATCAATTCTTATAACAACCCAAATGCATTTGATTTTTTAAAAAAAATATCCTTTGACTTTTTAATTAAATGAGCAGAAACAATTGAATTTTTCTATTTATTTTTAACTTCAGGTAATCTGACAGATTTTGAAATGCAGACAAAAAATGTCTATCAAGAGGGAACGCAAATTGATTTTAATTGCACGGTTTCTCTTGATGAATCTCATGCCAGCATTAAAGGATATTATAAAAGACAAACGGAGAGCAGTTTCTCAGAAATAGAAGGGTCAACTGCTATCATTGAAAGAAACAGGTCATATTGTTTTGTAAAAGCAGTCTGGAAACCCATGAGCCAAATGATAGCTGAAGTTAGCTTGAATAATACACAATTGAAATGCGAAATTTTAAAATGGCCCTTTGCTGTTCAATCAAAAACTTTTATTGTAATAAGTGCAGGTAAATATATTTTGATTTATCACTGTGTCCTTTTTTTATATGTGAGAAAATAATGACTTAAGAATGTACCTTACCTTGTTATTAATAGAAGAATTTAAAAAGCATAATGCAATAATCTGTGACACAAATGGAGAATTAAGTCTCTAAGTAATCTTTCTTTTCTAGATGTTGCCTTCAACACCTACAAAATTGAGTCCAACATTGGAAATACTGTTTCTGCATCTTGTGTTGCTAGAAACGTGAACTCTCTTAAGGAGGTTCTTATCAGGAAAATGGGAACTAGTGACAATATAACTATTGCAAGTATTTCGTTTCCAAATACCGTCAGCAATGTGGATGGGGTAACGGCCAGGTACACAAACAATTCATTGTCGATAACGATTCCTCAACTAGACTGCTGGGATGAAGGATATTATGATTGTATCGCGGTGCAAACGGACAATACGGAAGTTGTGGCACCTGCACAGCTTCATATTCAACCCAAAAGTAAGTTAAAGAAAAAAAAAATAAAGATTTTTTCTTGTTTCCTTAATTTTACAATAAAACCAATAATTAAACAATTAATTTCTTTAACTTTTGATTGCATACAGTTATTTTATTTACCGGGGTATTAAACTACTTATCTTTTATCCAATGCATTATAAACTATTATGAATTAGTGCCAGTAAAGAAAAAAATAAAATTTTTACTGGTTATATTATTTCTATTTATCGTTTTAAAATGAGGTTTAACTCAATCATCCTAATTATAGATTCACCAAAAAGCATACCCGTAACACTGACAATGAATACAGATATCAATGATTATCGATATCTGTCAACTAATTTCCATTTATGCAGAGGTGATGTTGGTTATCCAGAAAATGAAGGATACTTATCTTTAACATTTACTCATCCCGAGACTCAAGTAAACTACACGTACGATAGGAGAACGATTACTGAGGCAATGAAAAAAAGGACATCAGAATCACAATATAAGTTTAGTGTTGACCTTGCAAGCGGTCTTAACATTATAATTCTTGAAGACAACGAACCTGAAAATGTTAATTGCACAAGAGAAAAGACTATTAAATTTTTACTTGATGTAACAAGAGAATGGAACAGGGCAATTGTCACCTGCGGTGTTAAAATAGACAATCATATGATTGCTGCAACTGTTGTTGAAGAGGAAATATATGTCATTCCAAGTAAGACATGGGGAATTCATTTTTGCAGTAGTGAAAAGAAAAGCATTATTTTTTTAAAATATAGCCTTGTATCTTTTAAAATCACAAGAGAGGCTTATGAGTGAAATCACAAGAGAGGTTTATGAGTAAATTGTATGTTTTTTTTAGAAAGTATATGCGACGGAACGAATGGAAATGATACATATCTACCACATGAGAAAGTTAATCACTGCAAAAGCTATATTCGTTGTTATAACAATATTCCAACAGGATTATTTTGTAACCATTTATGCTTTAATCATGCTAAACATCTCTGTGATTGGTGTCACAATGTTGCATGTGACTCAGAGCTTACTACAACACAAGGTATTTAATTTTATTATTATGGAAATATTTTGCTAACAAGCACCATTGTGGTTGCAAAATGTCCAATATTGTGAAGAATTACTCCGAAGGAAAAATGTTTTATTTTTCTTTACATATATCATAGATAACGTAAGATTAAAATCAAATGAACATTTTATTTTGATGACAGTCATACAACCTGTACCATATTCTTGGTCAATTATCAGTGTAAAGTAGCATGAATTCTCAAGAAATTTGAAAATCATGAAACACAGGAAATGTAAAAATCATGAAACATGCTCCAAGCTTTTGTTTCAGTTGAAGAATCATGCTACTGATTATGACTTGACTCGATAATATGCAAATCAGCATCAAAGTTCTGTGTAAAATAAGGCATATAACCTTGACACGGCTTGTAATTTATTACAATAATATATAGTCTGAGATCCAAAGTCTGACGTTTATCGAAGTTTGAAAGTTAACGTACATGTGTTGTTATCATTATCTTTATTTGGCATTAATGTCTTGTTTTGTCAAAGGAAAACATTCAAAACTAACTTCAGAAAAAAGTACTGTAGATCACTAAATTTTTGCGACACCTTATTTTCGCGAGATATTCATTGACTCTTGATAAGCCAGACAAAATTTTCGCGAATTGTTATTATTGCTCTATATAATCTAAAAGAATATTAATATACGCGAGAATTAAATTTTCGCGAGTACACCGTCTCGCGTAATTACGCGAAAATAAAGTGAAAAAGTGATTGACAGTAGTATTCTTAATGTTCATTCATATCAAATATAGTTTGTTATGATTAAATGCTGACTTTTTGAATTTAGGACCTTCAACAACAACTTCTACAGCACCACCAACAAAATGTGAGAACTCAATATACTGATGTGCTTTAAGAATAAAATTTAAGATTGATCATAGTAATTAAATGAAATTGTCAATTAGTTTTGATCAAAACATCAAAAAGTTAAGAAAAATTGGATATTTATGAGATAAAGAATGGCAAAAAATCGCTATATATTCATTAACTATTAACTTGTAGATTTGTCGTGCAACGATTCAACTCATTTTACCGGGACGACAGTTACGGTAAAGTGCGCTGTTCTTGACAAAAGCTTCACCAGCCTTGATGTATTCTTTTTAAAATCAAACCAAGGAACAGAGGAAAATATAGGCAAAGTTCTTTCCAATGGAACGATACAATCTCAAGTCCGCTCCGATATAACGTTTTTAACCAATTTTGCCTCATCGCCAATGATTTTATCAATAAAATTTCAAATGTTAAATTGTGACAAAAAGGGACAATATAAAATTGTTCCTATAGACAAAAATTCGTCATTTGCATCCTCTGCTGAAACTTTTCAAATGAATGTTATTGGTAAGTTATGGAGTCGTATATCTACATGTATCTTTAAAAGCTGTTTTTTTAACTCTTAATTTTCTTAATATCATGACATTTGTCGAAGGGATACTGTGATTATTCAAACTTCCGAAATATTTCTTTTAATTTACTGCGATACTGTGGTTTTTCAAACTTCCGAAATATTTCTTTTAATTTCTTTTTCAGGAAATTTAACTACTTTTGAAATACGCACAAAAAATGCTTATCAAGAAGGAACATCAATTGATTTCAATTGCACAGCTTCTCTTGACGAAACACATGCAGACATAAAAGGATATTATAGAAGACAAGGAGAGAGCAATTTTACAAATATTGAAGGAACAACTGCTATTACTGAGAGAAATGTTTCGAATTGCTATGTAAAAGCCATCTGGAAACCAATCAGTCCGATAACAGCCGACATCGGCTTTAACAACACAGAACTGAAATGCATAATTTTGGAATGGCCCTTTGCTCTTCAAACAAAAACGATCATTGTAACAGCAGCAGGTAACTCATTTAGATTAACCTGATGCTCAAATTTTGATTATTTTCTTAAATTTTACGAAAGAAAAATATCAAATGGAGTAAAAAATATGTGGGTTGTATTCTTAATGGATACTTTTAAATATACTTTTGAATATTAAAAACATTTTTGTCAATGCGAACCAAAAAGTGAAACATGGATGAAATTTTCTAAAAGCATATTTCTTTCTTACTAGATGTCGCTTTCAACACACATAAACTTGAGTCCAATATCAACAATCCTGTTTCCGCATCTTGCATGGCTAGAAACTTTATCTCTTTAAAAGAGATTTTGATCAGAAAGTTAGAGACGGTGGGTAACATTACTATTGCAAGAATTTCATTTCCTAATACTGTTAGCAACGCGAATGGAATCGGTGTCAACTACACAAATAATTCGTTGTCCTTTACGATAACTGAACTGGATTGCTGGGATGAAGGATATTATGATTGTATCGCGTTGCAAACGGACAATACCCAAGTGTTGGCACCTGTTCAGCTTCATATTCAACCAAAAAGTAAGTTAACTGAAGGAAGGAAATATAAATGATAATGTAAAATCACAATTTTTATTGAAGTTAATATTTGTTGTTTCATTATGTGAAGTGTCCCACAAATTCCTATCCTCCATGAAATGTAAATTTATAAATTTGCTACATTTTCGCATTTTGCACAGTACAGAATCATATACCCATGGCTATACCTTCTATCCCTGAAAACAAACAAATAAGTAGGAAAGTATGTTATTTTTCTGCCTATCGATGCAGTTTTAAGATTGAAATATGTACAGTATGAGATAATATGAATGTAAACATGCAATGATTACTTTTAAAGAGTCAGAATATTTTTGGTGTATATACTTGATATCAGTTTTATATAATTTTATTTATTTGAAGTTTCCAATACATGTCCACTGATTGTTTTTTTTCCCCATTTTAGATCCACCGAAAAAGGTACATGTAGCACTGACAATGAATACAGATGTCAATGATTACCGATATCTTCAAACCAAATTTCATTCATGCAAAGCTGATGTAGGATATCCAGAAAATGAGGGATACTTATCTTTAACGTTCACCCATCCTGAGACCCACGTCAACTATACTTATGATAAGAAAACGATTACAGAGTCAATGAGAAGAACAATGACATCTCCCTATAAGTATAATGTTAACCTTGCTAGTGGTCTTGATATTATAATTCTTGAAGACAACGAACCAGAAAATATTAATTGCACAAGGGAAAAGACTATAAAATTTTTACTTAATATAACAAGAGAATGGAATAAAGCAGTAGTCACCTGTAGTGTTAAAACAAACAATGCTGAGATAAAGGAAACTGTTGTTGAAGAGAAAATCTACGTAATACCAAGTAAGATTAATGAAAGACATTCATTCGCAAGGTTAAGACTGTTATCGAGCTTTTAAATGAGTTTATATCTTTATATATCTCTATAAAAAATAGTTTTTACTTACTTGCATAATTATAAATCATAAAATTATCCTCCCATTAAAAAAGATTTTTGTGAAGTTCTTGATAGTTAATGATAAAATCCAATATTGAATTTATTAGTTCAAAATAATGAGATAAGATGTTTGTATATTGCAACGTCTCCCTCTCTGAGAATATTTGCAATGTAAGACATAGTCAATGAAATGAGAAAAAGCCTTTGATAAAAAAACCCACCTATATCGATAACGTTTTACATTAAGTGAAACTAATATGAAACTATGCTTTTTGATTGCCATTAGAATTCTAACAATGATTGCATATTAACGATACCAAACGAATATTCAAATTATCATATCTAGCAATATAATAATAAATTATTTATGATTTTTTTAATGAAATAACATTATCAATGAATTCAAGATTTTTTTTTCACAGTAATAGAAATTTGTTTTAATGGTTTTAGAGAGCATATGTGATGGAACAAATGGGAGTGATACTTATGTACAACATGAAAAGGTTGACAATTGCAAAAGTTATATTCGTTGTGTCAATAACTTTCCATATGGGTTATTATGTGGTGATAAATCGTGCTTCAATCATGCTACCAATATATGTGATTGGTGCACCAATTTTGTATGCGATTCGGAGATTACCACGACAACTCAAGGTATTCAGTTATGTAATTTCAAGAAACGTTTGATGATAGGTACTCAGTAATCATTGCAGTTACCATGTATTAAATAGTGTTTTATATTTACGGAAAGGTATCTCCCTCATCTATAAAACATTGAATGAAATGAGTTAAAATACTCTGAACGAACCATAGCCATATACATTTATAACCCCTACTAAAGATTTGACACACTTGCAAAAAAAAAAAAAAACTTTACATGTTGATATACTTTTGATTCCTATATTTTATAATATTCTGTAGCAAATAATATGCATTGAAGGAATTTCAATGTATTAGAAAAGTACAAAATAATGAAATCCCAGGTGAAGTTTTGACCAAGGCCTGAGATGTAATCATTTAAAGTTTTGAAAAATACATTGTTTTAAACAGTTGACATTTAAAGCTCTGTTCATATGAAAAGCACCTTAAATTGATTATGTTTTTTATCGCTTAACATAATAAACATGGTATGTTGTAATTTGTTTTATTCAGGGATATCAACAACAAACCTTACTCAATCACCAGGAACAAAATGTAAGTAAAATTAATGATGGAATATGTATTTTTAATTAATTATTCACAATATTAACCAGTGGACATAATTTCATCATAAAGAAACTTTTGAACATACAACTAATTCAAAATAAAACATAATTGAAGATTTTTTTCTTTTCTTATAGAATATATGTGAAGGAACTATTTCGAGTTATAACATATACCATGTGAAAAATACAGTACTTACAGAAGATATCTGTGTATAGAAACATTTCAATAGGATTGCATTGTTTGCCTTTTACGCATAAATCTGTTTATAAGAATTTTGTATCAAATGTGACTCTGTATATTTCATGGAACCTATTTACAAGTAAATTTTCCAAGGTGTACAGTTTTTTTTCATGTGTACAGTAGCAAAGAACATCGTTGTACTTCTTAGTCATATTGTTTCACCTGAACTTGAAGCTCAAGCTAGCTTTTCTGGTTCTTTGTGTCTGTCGTCTGTCTCATTCAGTAAATTTAATTTCTTATCAACAAACAATCTGCAGATTTCAACCAAACTTGGCGCAGGGCATATTTTGATAAAGGGGACACAAGTTTCATCAATGAAAAATATGGAGATAACGAACAGTATTCAAGTTCAAAGTCCATAAAACAATAACAAATATGAGCAGAGCAAACACAGAGCTCCAGAACATCAGAGGTGGGATCAGGTGCCATGGAGGATTGAGAATCCCTTGCCGGCCAGTCACACCTGCCGTGTGCTCCTTGATTGGGAAATAACGGAAAATTCCGTCATCAATTCAGTATGTAAACTAGAGGTACTGTGAGTAATGAGCCCACTAAATGATACTCACCGCCTACCATATGAATATAATAGCAGTGTCCATGTTTTGCTGTGGGAAACCTCAAACATTTGTCGGAACAAAATGTAAATTTAGAGGTGCACAATGGCAATTTGTAATAATGATTCTGTGAAACTTTCATCAAATTTCATTCAGTGGTATGAAAGGAGTTGTACATAAGAGATGGATACCCCAAAGCGTAACGGATGTACAGACGGACGGACGGACGGACGGACATACCTATTACTATATACCCTCCCGCGTTTTAAGCGGAGGTATAACAATAGAATAATTATTAGTATGAAAAACTTCAGTCAGCATTTGACTCAATGATAATTGTATTTGCTGACAAAGTCATATTATTGACGATAGAACTTCTGAAATGATGACTTTAAACGGGACTGCCGAAATTCTTTTTCATCAACTTGTTTGCCAAATATCATCATCTTTAAAATTGTTCAAACGTAGAGAATCAATTGAGATATATAAACTCTTTATGCAGGTGATGTAGGTATAATGCTGCATAAGTAAGGGAAGTTGATAGAAAAGTTAAAGTCATCACGTTTATCATTATCTAAGAATTTAAATCTACACTAAATAAGGAAACTTCCCTAAAATGTTCATTTTATCTCTCCAAGTTGTGTTTTGAAAGAATTTTTAATGACTTTACAAAATATTCACTAATTCTTAATTCCCCCTGAAATAGACAGTGGTTCTTTATTTGATATCTTTAACAGCAGTGAAGCAGAAATTCAAGAGTACTGTGAAACAATATATTCAAGAAGTGGTGTGAATCTGATGTGGATACTTTAAAATGCCAAGGAACTTTTAGAACCTTTGGACAATTATCTATAATAATATAATATCTATGTTGATTGTTCCTTGTAATTGGTCATTATTTCGTTAAAAACATTCTTATTGCACGCATAAGTACTCTTAATGTGACCAAAAAAAAAGATGCTTGAGTTTCTAATTGACAACATATATGTTGTTTTTGGAGTCCATGTCTTCCTACAATTTATTGGAAATCCCATACGTGCCTATGACGCCCCGTTATTAGCTGACCTATTTTTGTATTCATATGAAGCAGAATTTGTGCAAAATCTTATGCGTGAAAAGAAAACAATTGCTGTGGCTAAACATATAGATATTATATTTACAGATATTTATGTTATAGACAATGAAAATTGAGCATGTTTTGGGATCGCCTGTAGAACAGATCAGCACTTAGGGGTCACTTTACCCGATGTCCGTCCGTCTGTCACACTTTATATTTAGAAAACTGTAATAGGATTAAATTTGAATTTTTCGTACATATTAAGCAAGGCAGTGTAGTTTTTGTATTTTACTGTGGTTTTCACCCTTGTCATCCTTGAACTTGACCTTTAACCCACTTTTTGAAATAGTTGACAGGGCCAATTTACCTCTTCTTTTTTGACATTTAAGAGGTACATGTGTACGTAATGTAAAATTAAAAAATAAAAAGAACAGCGTTACAGTCCAATTGGCCTTGGCCTATGACCTACTTAGTAAAATATACTGCAGAACTTTAAATGAAACTTTTTTTTGAATTTAGAAAGGTAGGGATTTCAAAGTTTCATAATTAGCATTTTTATGAGCTCATGATTATGTACTGTGACATTGTACTAAAAAGGGTAACCCCAAAAGCTAAAATGCATGTACAAAGAAAGTACATCGTGGTTGGTTTTTCAAAATGGATGATGTAGACTTATTATCGTGTTAAAGATAGACTGAAGTCTCTTAAAGGATTTTTTAAAATTATGATCTATGTTGAATTAATGAATCGATACATAATTTATATAATAATTTAAATCTCATTTATATCCATTTTAGATTTGAGGGATCAGGCATCTGTATTTTTATTTACCATCTGTGGAGTTTTTTTGTATACACTATGCATATTTGTTGCTAACAATTAGCTGATTTTAAGATTCCTTCCCATTTGATGATTCCCTTTCCGATCCCATGTCTTCTGTTTCAAAATGTTCTGTGCAAAACTGTAAAACCTGCGGCATTTTGATAACTGACATTTTTTTCACCAGTAATCTTACTGGACAGAGCTTCTATACCAAAACCTGGGAAAATCTGAACTGCAAATCTTCTAATGTTTATGGAATAGAATGTAATCTTTGTGAACTTGTTTATGTTGGTGAAACCAAGGGATCGCTTAACAAAATAATATCAGGTCATCGATTTCAAATAATCATGGTGGTCAACAGCTTTTATACAAACATTTTAATTCACCTGATCATTCTATTTTGTCAATGAAAGTTAGAATTCTCGAAAAAATTTATCACTACACAAATAGTCCGTCGCTGAGTACACCTTTCCGTGGACAACGAGAAGAATTTTGGATTAGAAAACTAAGGACAGCCTTTCCCTATGGATGTAATGACAATGTCGATAGTGTTGGAAATCTTTCCAGTCCACAGTGTAACAATGTAAATTTGATGGGACTTTTTAACCATACACAGAGACGTAAGCGTAGTCATGGGCATCGGTCGTACAATGAACCTGCAATACACGACGTCTCTTTTGATTCATTACTACCTTACGTAAATCAACAGATTGGTCTACATCATATTTGCACCAAACTTTACTCTGTCCCTTTGAAACTTTTAAATAGTCTTCTTGAAAGGGCCAAGGAAAGTCCAATTTTCCATTCCTCGACATCAGAATATAGGCTCGGATCTGTGATTATGGATATTGCAAATCATAGGCTATTTAAACCGGCCGAAAATGCAGCTAAAACAATTCGTCTTTTCCTTAAACTTCAATATGCCAATAAAGGAATTGACGCAGTTAATATAAGTAATATTCTTAATCACAAAAGGGTCCAGTCTTGTATTCCACCATATTTCAGGTTAAAGAATACACCTTGTATTTCCTACAAATATACATTGACCATTGCTTTCAAACATTTCAGTTACAAAAAAAACTTTACATGGCCTGGATACCGTGTATCTGAAACATAATTCTCCATCGTGTTCATGTTCTTCTTCGCCCTATAACTATAGTCCTTTTGGACACGTTAATACAGGTGATGTAAACATATAGTTTATAATGACCTTAAATCACTTATTTTAAAAGATCCTAAATATAGGGAACCCCGGTCCTTAAACTGGCGTCGGAATTTCATAAATATTATGGATTCTGTTGAAAATTGCGCCAGACGATGGGCCAGATAAGAAAAAGCATAAATTGACAATTTGTCAGAATGGATTAAATGAATGAGATCCATGTTAAAGTCGCGTATTAAAAGATTGAGGAGCAATATGAAAACCATCTATCCTTTTGTCTTCTGTGTTCAATAATCCAGAAGTGAAAAAAGAATTAGATAGATTACATGATCAGTACTTACCGGTCCCTGCCGTTAAAGAAGGTAACAACATTGTCTTCGTTTGTAATGCTTGTTATATAAATTGTATTTTGAACTTGGATTTAATTCTACAAGCGGTAATCCTACTTTTACTAATACTTCCCTTTCTAGGGAAGAATCAAAATCATATGTCAGTTTTAAATCTTTTTAATATTCCACAGAGCCAAAATGAATTTGAACTATCCTATATATATTGAATTCCGAAACTTCATAAAAATCCTTACAAACAAAGATACATTGCGGGTTCCAGTAAATGCCAGCCAAGCTTCTTTCGTTTCTCCTCACTAAGATATTGACAGTAGTGAAGGAAAAACTTCAAGAGTACTATGCAACAATATGTTCAAGAAGTGGTGTGAATCAGATGTGGATATTCAAAAATTCATAAAAACGTTTGGACAATTTGAAATCACAAGATTTTACCAAAATCAACGGCGTAAAAACTTACGACTATTCAACTTTATACACAACCATTGCCCACTATAAATTTAAGTCCAGGCTTTTATTTAGCTCACCTGAGATGAAGGCTCAAGTGAGCTTTCCGGATCAAAATTTGTCCGTTGTCTGTTGTCTTCGTAAATTTTTCACATTTTCATCTTTTCAAGAATCGCTGGACCAATTTTAACCAAACTTGCTACAAATTATTCTTGGGTAAAGGGGAATCAAGTTTATTCAAAGGAAGGGTCACACCTTCTTCCAAGGGGATATCATTATGAATTAGTGAAAAAATAATGGCAATTCTAAAATATCTTCTTCTCAAGAACCACTGGGCCAGAAAAGATGAAACTCATGTGGAATCATCCTCAGGTAGTGTAGATTTATGTTTGTTCAAGTCATAATCCCCAGGGGTAGGGTGGGGCCACAATGGCCGACCAAAATTTTTACAAACGAATATACAGCTGTATAGGGAAAATCTTTTTAAAATTTCTTCTCTAGAACCAGTGGGACAGGAAAGGTGAAACTAATGTTTAATCATCCTCAGCTAGTGCACATACAAGTTTGTTCAAATCATGATCCCCAGAGGTAGAGTGAGGCCACAATGGCCGACCAAAGTTTTACATAGAAATACATTGGAAAAATCTTTAAAAATCTTCTTCTCAAGATCCATATGGACAGGAAAGATGAAACTCATGTTGAATCATCCTTAGGTAGTGCACATTCAAGTTTGTTCAAATCATGACCCCCAGGGGTAGAATGGGGCCACAATGGCCGACCAAATTTTTAAATAGGAATAGATAGGGGAATCTTTCAAAATTTTCTTCTCAAGAACCAGTCGACCAGGAAAGCTGAAAATTATGTGGAAGCATCCTGGGGTAGTGTAAACTCTAAATGGTTAAAAGCATATGCATGACCCCCGGGGGTAGGACGGGGGTAGGACATTAGTTTTAGAGGATCGTTACCAATACATGTTGTGATGAAATTAATTTTATTTATAAAGCACAAATTACAACAACCCTTAAACTAATATAACTGCCCTAAGTGAAGGAATATCAATACAGAAAGCACAGAGAAATTCACTTTTACAGGGAAACTCACTTCCGCCCCAGCCCAGGGTTAAACTCACATAGTATTTTCATTTAAATCTGTAGTGAGGAAAACATGTAACATTTAATCGAAGTCTGTAAGCATTTCTAACGTTAATTTTAAATTTCTGTTGAAGTTGCTCTTATCATTTCTTAAGAGTTGAAATATTAATTTCTTTATTGAATTCTTTCAAGAATATTGAAGTAGAAATATTTTTATTTTCATACTTGATGCTGCTTCTTGTTTTTCATGTTGACCACTTGTATATATAAATCAAAGTGTTAATACAAATTCGAACATTTTTTGGTTCTCCAGCAAATCCCAATAAAACAATACATACATCAATTTTGATTGGATACACTACAGGAATTTTTAACATTATATTTTGTAATACTTTTAAAAGTGGCTTGACATGTTTACATTCATAAAATAAATCTTTCTGACTCTCAATATTTGATTTACATAAGAAGCATTTACCATTTGATAAACCCATTTTGCTTAATTTTTCTTCAGTGTATAAGTTGTTATGCAAACATTTCCATTGAAATTCTGGAATCTTTTGTTTTAATCTAGCTTCACAATCTATTGGAATTTCCATGGGTACCAATTGGGCTCCGTTATTAGCAGACCTATTTTATGCTCATATGAAGCGAAATTTGTGCTAAATATTATGCGTGAAAAGAAGAAAACACTTGCTGTGGCCTTCAACTCGACAGTTAGATATATCGACGAGGTATTGTCAATTAACAATGCTAATTTCCATTCCTACAACGATGCAATATATCCTGGTGAGCATGAGATAAAAGATACCACAGAGTCTGACGCATCTGTTATTCACAAGCAAGTTGATGAAACAAGAACAAGCGGTCTCGTTTTATATCATCATTTCGTAAGTTCTGTGGTCGATACAATGCCCTTGTCAGCAAATACAATGTATCATTGAGTCAAATTCTGACTGACGCTTTTCGTTACCTATTGTTAGTCCATTATTTATACACTGAATTGACGACAGATTTTCCCATTATTTACCGATCATGACAAGGAGCACACGGCAGGTATGGCCGGTCAGCAGGGAATGCTCACTTCTACATGGCACCTGATCCCACCTCTGATGTTTCGGTGGTCCTTGTTTGCTCTGCTCCTATTTTATATTGTTTTATTACCGGCCGCCAGGAGGCGGTCGGTTACTTGATATGAAAGTTTGAAGTCGACCTGCGTTTCTGCGGAGTTACAACAATTTAAATAAAAATATTTAACGTTCATGTTATAGAATATTGAACAAAGATATTTTTAAATGTTTAACAAAAAGTAATAATCATAAAATTAAAATCTTATAAATAATGGGGGTAAGTGTTTCATCCAATCCTGATTGACATATTCCGACATGATTGAAGTGCGGCGAAGTTATATGTAGGCACAGTCTAAAACAAAGACAGCGCTGTAAATCAACAATTTTACTTTCTCTTTTCAAACAGCCTAAACGGGATTTGTTGTATTTATTTTGAAATGACGTGTATATTTATATATTTTCTATGGAAAATTTTCAAAAATTTGATGAAATATTTATTTCTTAAAAGCATAGAATTTTACAACATTTTGGTCCAAGAGACTAGGATAAAGCGCGTTTTACAATGTGCCAAGCATTTTCCCGCTACATCTCAACGCCAAAACAAAGAGACTGAAAGAGAAGAAATGTAGTGGTGGAACTAGAAGGAGTTGGGGGATGTTAATAACCTCTATAAGAGAGTGCGAAGAGCCCCACATATTTCATATTTGTTGTGTTTTTATTAAAGTAAAACTAAAGCTTAGTTTAAAT
This sequence comes from Saccostrea glomerata, assembly GCA_003671525.1. Classification (NCBI taxonomy): domain Eukaryota; kingdom Metazoa; phylum Mollusca; class Bivalvia; order Ostreida; family Ostreidae; genus Saccostrea; species Saccostrea glomerata. The sequence goes on from PRKT01000665.1 coordinate 283,982, forward strand.
TCTAGTTCTGTACTTTTATGTAAAACAGTGGCGGATCCAGACATTTTGAAAAGTGGGGGGGGGGGGGGGGGGGGGGGGGGGGGGACCAGTGTGAGGTCAGGGTATGGACCCACAGCTACACCGTAGAAACACTAATTTTTCAAATATTGTGTATTTTTTTGGACTCAAATGGGGAGGGGGGGGGCCCCTTGGCCCCCCTCTAAATCCGCCAGTGTAAAAACTACTTAAACATGTACCGACGCAGAGATCTATGGACAGTTTGCTTATACATATAATCTTGTATATGCATTATGCATGAAGAAAATCGGCAATATCGCATGCAAGTGTTTCATGTCACGAGGATATCTTAATAGATAGATATAAGAAATTTAAAAAACAGGTCACGCAAATTTCATTTTCTAATTACTAAATATCAATGGAACAATTAATTTGTTTGCGTCCGATTTTGACGCTTGCGTCAATATATGTTTCTTGTGGACTTTGATATTGAATACTCTTCGTTATCCCCATATCCTTCTTTTAAAATTCAAGTGTAATAAATTAAAGCTAATATTTTCTATCTGTAATTTCTTAATTTTGTTTAATTAAATGAAAAAAAAACATGTATTAAGAAGTAAATACGCTTCATTTTACTGTGATTCGCGAAGTATTGTGCCATGGAAACCCTGCTCTGGAAGCAATTGAAAGGGGGGGGGGGTGTTGCTAAGTGAAAGAGAAACCAAAAATGTCAAACCTTCAAAAAATTTGACAAGCAAAAAAAAAATGTGTTCATAGTCCTAACACGAAAGTCCTGCTTAAATACGATCGATCGAACAATTTTCAGTACCACCATTTTTCCAATTCTACGCCCAGTTGTTCAATG
>PRKT01000666.1:0-17933 GCA_003671525.1 Saccostrea glomerata
TGCTAATGCAGAGCAATATGCAGACCTTGGCTCAAGCCAGCAATGTGAACACGCAAATAGAGAAGTGACTCTTAGGGCACCCAAATCTCTTCATTATGGTAATTCGGAATCGCTAGATTTCAGAGTCCATGCAACGGCAGCGTTTATAAATGAAGGGCGACATTACATCTCACAGGTTCATTCAGTTGTTCACAGATAGTTTGTTTTGAGTTTTTTTTATGTTGGGTTTGTTTAGAGTTGTTTTTATACTTTTACATAGTTATGTGATTTACTTATAAAACATCTGCTTTCCCTCTTTCATTGAAAAAGGAATAAATATCAATAGCTAAATGAAGTATTTCAGCCCTAACAAGTTTATTTCTATTTTTTAATGTCGAATTTACATTCAATAGGTGAACACGACTGCTGGGCTATCTCCTGGTACACACACTGAACAGTATGCCACGAAGATGACAAAGAAGAGGAAGGCCATGCAAGAGAAGTCACAACTACCATCAACCAAACGCAGGAGAATGATCCTTAAGCAAGAGCGTGCTATTGTTCAGAGTTCATCTGAAGTTCTTGAAGGAATTTCGTACCAATCAGGTAAGTTCCCTGCTATTGAATCTACAGTACTTAAGTATTAGTATAAAGATTTTTATTTTTCTATGTATTTACGTATTTTAAGAGATATATATATTTTCTATACTTTTATTTCCAATATTGTAAATAGGTATTGGACATGATGCTGACACTGATATTGAAAGTTTACCAGAGGCCATACCGAGGGGCATTTTTAAGCCCATTAGTTTGAGAGAAGGAGACACTGCATCCTTTGTTACATTTGACTTGGAAACTACTGACCTCAGTAAGATATATATATTTATATGTTTATTATAAATAAATGTATATTTTATTTTATTCACTACTTGTAGAAACATATGACAATTATTTGAATTTGTTTGATTTTTTAGTACATGGACGAGTATTCCCCCATGTAACACAAATTGCAGCCCACGAACTTCATTCTGGAGCAACTTTTTCTGTTTATGTGACACCAAGATTGCCAATATCAAGTTCTGCACAGCAAGTAACTGGCATAGCTATGAATGGGTCCAGCTTTATGACAGTCAATGGTAGACCCGTGGATGCTTTAAATGTTCATGAAGCATTTCAGTTTAGCTGAATCCGTTAGGCTAGATTTATTTTTTTTAGGTATAATAAAAAGATTCATTGACAAAGATTTTGTAGGGCTTCAAGTTACAAACTCTAGAACAAGTAGTATCATGCATAATTTAATTTTGAATACAAAATGACGCCGAGAAGTACAGAATTTTGTGATCCCAGCAAAATAGATAATAAAACTGATGTGGCAAATCGCAATTACACAGAGATCTTATTTAAATTTATAATACATTATGACGATTAAGGACAATTAACAAATCCGCAAGGGTTATTAACAATCAAAGAAACCCTCGTATATATAGTATTAAAGAATCATCTAGAATTACTTGTGGAAACTTCTATAAAATTCTGGGTCATTACATTTTGACTCTTAGAGACTAACTCTTGATTATTCCTTCTCGTAACATATAGAACATTCTAGATTATAGATATTACATCATCAAAATTCTAGAAAATACGTTAAAATTGCGATAGTTCGCAACAACTGATGTTGAATACATAATATAGGGATCATTTAAAATTATTTAAAGGACCAAAGGTACATGAAGCCACGTCTGACATAAGGGACGATTATATATACATTAAAGAACTCATTTAATTTTATTTCATGAAATTTTATTGCTGAAGAATTTTTTTCCTGATTAGAGATGTGCAACAAATTTCCTTGAAAATGAATATTATGTGAAAGAAAGCTTTTACTGTGAATTCAGTTTAACGGCTTATACATTCTCCTTTGAAGTGAATTGCAGTAAAGATCGTCAATTTAAAGAAGTCTAAATTTTGTATTAATAATTTAACTTTTAAATACCATTGTAACATCATTCGAAATGTAAAACAAAATGCAAGAATATTCTATTTCGCTTAGCTGAATGTATTCTTTCAACGACTTATGCAGTCGGGAGCAATTTCTTGTGCTTGTGTAGAAAACAAAGGGCGTACGCAGGGTACTTTTGATGTGGACGCCAAGGTAGGCAGGGGGTTTAGAACGTACATACATCTCTAATGGGTCCCGAGAGGCGAAGCCAGAAGGCTTAAACATAAAATTCCTTGATAAATATTTGATGCTTAATTACCGAAATCACTTAACGCAGTTAATCATGGTTAATTGCTTTTATCTTTTATCATTATTTTTAATGCTAAATATTTGATATTTAATTACCGAAATCACTTAACGAAGTTGATTGGGACAAACCCAAATTAATATCCCCCACTTTTCAAGCGGGGGACAAGTTATCTCAGAACGGTATTTCTTTTGACTTCCTCTAAGTTGCATGACAACGAAAAACTAACTTCACAACGCATTTAATTTGAAAATGCAGCTATGTTAAGGCTTTCAAAAGCTTTGAATTGCATGTCCTTAAGTTTGCAACTCTTTTTTTTCCATCAAAATACATACCATGAACGTTTATATTATTAAATTGCACAAAGTTAATTACGTGCCCCTCTTTCTCACGTGACTGTGATTGTTGAACATAAGAAACAACTTTTATAGGTACACTTTTTACTTATAATAAATACTGTTTTCTTATATTCTAGAAAGTGATTTGGATTAATCACATTATCAGTAGTGTTAATGACTCACTACTCGGTCGTCCTAAGACGACCAATTTAACGACATAACCATCATCTACGCCAGATCTTCCTATTAGTCATCAGTCAAGTCAAATATTTAATAAGAATTTCATTTTAGGGTGTATTTCTCTCATCGTACAAATAAATATATATATATATTTAAAAGCAGAGCACTAACAAGTCGATTCGAAGGAAGATTCATTAAGAGAAAATTCTCTTTGTATGATTTTCACAAAAAATTTTCAAGTACCCCTCAAGCTTTATTTAAGTGAGTTGAATAATCTAACCACGGTTAGTCTAGTTACGCACCCGGATCGAATGTTGCTTTTGTTCTGTTGTGTAAAAAAATATACAAGGAAAATATAAAAGCTTAAGTGGACTTGAGTGAGAAGTACTGACTTTTACAGTTGTTGGTTTACTTAAGCATTTTATCCTGTATTTGATACAAAAACTTTTTTAATGATGAAAGGTATAATGTTAGGGACACTACATGTAACATGTGAAGACCGGGAGTTCAGGGGAGGATGGTTGTCGTTTTCTTGAAGAACAACTTATTTGTTATTTTCGTTTATATTTAATCATGTTTAATGTTAAGGCAAATATTTCATAAAAGAGCTTCCATACATAGTGCTAGTGTAACTAAAACTCACCTCTTTTTACAGAAGTCCAGTTTAAACCGTTCAAAAGTTATGACCAATCTTAATTATTTTGTATAGATGAAATTGAATGCAAGGTTAAGGTAAAAAACTTACCTGACAAAACGCACTCGAATTGTCCTATAGCTTTGGGGATGCATTTTTCATTTATTTGACAGGGTGATCCCGCACACGACTCCACGAGAACCTGATAATAATATATATATAACAAATGAGATAATTCTTGTTTAAAACAGAAAAAATAATGAAATTATAAACCTGAAAATAATTGATAAAAATTGAGATAATTCTTGTTCAACAAATGAAAAGAAATGAAATTCTTCGAATGTACGTAGGAATCAATTAAACTTCAACCATTAAAAAAACAAATGGTAACGACAAGGGGAAATGGCGGTGGTAAATTAACATTAACATCTTAATAACATAAGGCTCATAAGCTGTTGATAAGGGAGCAAATAAATGAATTATTGGTAAAAAGTACACACATTGGAACTGAATTTTTTTCTCTAAATGTTCAATGCTAAACTTATACTTAACAACTAGTTTTAAATTGAATTTATTGATTATAATACATTGAGGGGTATTGCCTAAGAAATACGCTATAGATACCGTGAAAAGTTTATCTATTGTAAAGTGTAAATTTTAATACGGAATTCAACCTCCTTTTCTTCCAATTGTTAGGTAAATTTTGTATAAACCGGGTGGCAGTAAATACAAAATTTACAACATGACATACAACTAGTATATTTTGTATATACTGTCACCCGGTAAATTCAAAATTTACAATGACATCTTTATCTATACACATTGTTTAAAATGAGAATTAGAAAAAGAAATATTTACCTCATCCCAGTTCTCTATGTCAGTGTATAACCAGCCCGAGACTCGTATGTAAAGTTCTTGTTGAGTAATATTTCTTCTGAAGTTTATTTCACAGAAGTTAGCGCCTGTGTAATAATTGACCGATGTACACCTTTTTGTTCTGAGACACTCTTCAACACAGTCCAGTAGGCTATAGTTCACGTAAGATTCTATCATTCTATAAAGAAGTCTGTAGTCATATTGTATGGAAGAATATCCAGCTTTCAAATCTCCAAGGCAACATATAATAATTCTAAGGATAATAATAACAGTTTTTAGATGTTGAAAGATTTTCATGACTCCGGCTTAGTAAAATCAACGTTTAAAATTTTATACGCAAGTTCTTGCTAATAATCCTTTTGGTTGAAATGAAGCATTAAGCCTCTAAATTTTCTTTTGTCAATTATTGCAGTGTTTGAGGATTTCTCCACATAATTTATCCCTAGTATTTAATCAATACTTACAATATAACATATTCATCAATAAGAATTAAATATATTAACATCACCTGGAGAGGAATGTTTGAAATATTTTCACCGGTCTCCAGGTAATTATTAGACTAGACTGCGGACAATGTCACAATGAAATATTCACAATGACTTTAAACAATAAACAAAATATAGCAATATAGCTAATATATTTCAAAGAAAGAATTATTTGATGAGTTAGAAAAAAAACATGCTCATTAAAGAGTTTTATTTAATTCTAAACAAGAAACAAAATGTGTTTGTGAAACACTGATGCCCCGTATGACAACATAGCGAAGGTTAAGCTTTCTGAATAGCAGATCAAATATGCTGGTATACCTAAAGTAAGGCCTTTTCACAAGAAATGCAAATGTGAATTATAAAACCCTAGCACAGCCTGTTCAAGGTTATGACCAAGGTTAATGTTTTTAAAGCAGTGCAAACCACAGGTTCAAGGCCAAAAGTTCAAAGTTGTTGGTTTCTAAAGAAAGACCTTGTGTGCAAGATGACATATGGGAAGTATGAAAGTGCCGTCCCTTGCCGCTCAAACGTTCTGGTCAAGGATAAAGTTTTTTAAAAGTATGTCAAACGTCAAGGTCAAAGTTGTTGATATCCAATAAAAGGTGTTGTCACAAGGATTACATATGTGAAGATTGAAAGCTCTAGCCGTAACTGTTTAAAACTTATGGTCAAGGTAAAAATTTGTAAAAAGTAGGTCAAACTCCAAGGTGAAGGTCAAAGCGTCAAAGTTGTTGATATCCAAAGAAAGATTTTGTCACAAACAATACATATGTGAAGCATGAAGCCCTAGCCCTTACCGTTCAAAAGTTATGGTTAATGATTTTTCATAAGTACGGAAAAGTTCAAAAAGGTCAATGGTGTTGGTTTAAGATAAGCTCTTGCCACAAGAAATTGATATTTTGAAATATGAAGTTTCTAGTATCTTCCGTTTAAAAAAAGATCTTGTCACAAGGATCAAATATGAAAAGTATGAAAGCACTAGCCATAAACTTTGAAGTTCAAGGTTTGCTTTTTAAAAGTACGTCAAACTCCAAGGTCAAGGTCAAAGTTTTTACTATCCATTAAAGGGTCTTTTCACAAGGATTGCATATGTGAAGTATGAAAGCCCTATCCCTTACCGCTCAAAAGTTATGGCCAAGGTTAAAACCTTTTTCACAAGTACGGAAATCTCCAAGGTCAAAGTTGTTGGTTTCCACTGAAACAAATAATATATATGAGAAGCATAAATGCCCTGGTATCTACTGTTCAAAAGATACAGCCAAAGTAAAGAAGTTTTGTGTAAAAGTGGGTCAAACTCCAAGATCAAGGACGAAAGGTCAAATTTGGTAGTGCCCAAAGAAAGGTATTTTCACAAGGAATACACGTGTGAAATATGAAAGCCATGGCTCCACTAAATCAAAAGTTATGGGCGATGTTAAAGTTTTTGCGGACAGAAGAAAAAACAGACAGAGAGACAGACAGACGGACTGACACGACAAAAACTATATACCCCCCAAAACTTTGTTTACGGGGCATAAAAAGCTCATACGGTAAATTTGATGACACCATTATAGAAATTATCCCATGACATCCTATCAATGTATGAAAAATATGATAATCAGGATGTGAAACACTGATACCCGTACGGCAACATAGCAATGATGTAACTTTTCTTAAATGCAAATTTAATATACATGTATTGGCTCCAAAAGTAGGGTATTTTCATTAAAATTACAATTGTCAAATAGGAAGGTAGGCCAAATTAAAGTTTTTTCATAAGTATAAAAATCTCAAAGGTCAAGATCATTGGTATCCAATGAAAGGTCTTGTCATAAAAATAACATGTGTTATGCATGGAAGCCGTAGCACTAACCGTTCAGAAGTATATTTTATAAGGTTAAAATTATTTTAAAAGTAGGTCAAATTCCAAGGTCAAAGTCAAAGGTCTTCCTATCAAATGAAAGGTCTTGTCACAAGAACTAATTATAAATGTGTAAAGTATTAACGCACTAGCCCTAACCCTTTAAAAGTAATGGTCAAGGTTTGCTTTTTAAAAGTAGGTTAAAGTCCAAGTTCAAGGTCAAAGGGTCATAGTTCTTGGCATCCAATAGAGGGTCTTCTCACAAGGATTATATAAATGAAGTGTGAGATAACTAGCCCTTAGCGTTAAGTTTATCTCGGCTTGCCTATAATAGAAAGTGGATCATTCAGGCATAAGTTAAACATTTTAATCAAGTACAGACCATTATAAGCTGCATTGTATGATGGTAAAGTTGTTTAATATTGATTCAGATCTAAATTACCTGTTACGCAGATGGAAACTCAGTGTATTAACTATACCATCACCGGGTACCGCTCTAGCATTGTAACACGAAGGCACTGATAACTATCTAAACTGACACCTGTGCAATCCGTCACAGTGTGAATTCCTTGAAATTTGGTATACAGATTTATTGGATAAATATTTAGGTCAAGTTCTGTTTTTCATACGATCACACTATTTTTGTCGGAGTTATGCCCCTAAAACTTAGAAAAATTTCAATTATTTTCAGCTCCCGTTATTTTCTTCTCAGAGGTTGCACTTACTGGAATGAAATTTAGTATGCAGATTTATCAGTTAAATATCTAGGTCAAGTTTTCTTCTAGGTGTGATTGCGCCATTTCTGATAGAGTTGAAAAAATTCAAATTTTGGGGAGGGGGCATAATTGTTTTACAAACTTCTCTTGTGTCTATGTTATTTCATCTCGTCTGTTCCGACACAAAATTTATCTCCAAGCACATGTCGGATTAGACAGGTTTCACATGTAATTATCATCTTGGATTAGTGCATTTGCCAGCGTGTCTTTTTTTCAATTAGAATTTTATTTTAAACAGTCTCTGGTTACATGTATATCTCGATTACTGCTTATATCATCTGTATAAATGACTTGATATCGACCCTTGTCACGATCTAAGACCGGCCGTTAAAGTAACTCAAAAGATTTGCTATTGTGTCCATTATTTGGGATTTTCTTTACCAGGTAGACAAGTCGTGACATTTTGTTAGGTTGCACACGGTCGTGAAACATTATTCCGGAATATCTCATATCGTTACATACAATCTGATCCGCTTACATAGTTCGCTATACAAGGATCTGAAGAAAACCCCCATTCAGGGTCATCTCCTGGTGACCTAAAATAATAAAAATAGTCATTAAAATTTTGACCAATCAAAGAGATCATTTAATTGACATTCGGGAAAATGAATATAGAAGTGAAAGTACAAATAATATTGCCGTGGAGAAGATTTTATCGTTTCATACAAAACAAATGGCTAAAAATCCTGGCAAAAGCAAGTACTTATTATGTTTCGTACAGAAAAGACAGTGGACGTTCTCTTTTCAGGCTAAAGAAACCAGACAATGATTTTCCTTTCGTTTATCATCGGGGCTTTCAATTCTCTGTTTTCCGAGGTAGGCCTACTTCCAAATTCTTGGAAGTGCATGTTTCATTGGATAATTGAAAGGTCACCAGGAGATGACCCAGAATGGAGTTTTTTAAGATCCTTGTGTAGCGATCTTTATGTAAGCGGATAAAAGGATTTGATTTTAATCCTTGTGTAGCAATCTTTATGTGAGCGGATCAAAGGATCTGATTTTAATCAGATTGACCGTACACATATATGTGTTAACGCTATTGAAATACCGGGTAAATAAAGGATTAAGATGTTATCATCTTATTCTTACATTTTTTTAATTAAAGGGGGGGTGTTGGAGGATTGCACGTCCGGGGCTGGATCCCACGTTGAATTGTTATAACCCAAATTCTTCTAGAACATGTAATAAAATCATATGTATTTAATGATTTTAACATGAATCGTGTATGTACGTGACTATAAAGTAAAACGGGATGTACGCAGTTATGTAATAAACTCGATCTTTGGTAATGTTCGTACTTATGTTATGACATAGATGGTATCTTTTTATTTTTAGGGCCTTTTTAGACAATATGGTTCAAAAAATGGTGTTCTTCCTTTCATCAGTTGTCCAGGTACAATGTAGGTCCATATAGCAGAATTTCAGAATGAGAACAAAAAATTATATATTCAATTTTATTGAAGACAATTATATGTATAAGTGTAAAAATTTTATGTCATTCAAGAAAAATTAAACAAAAAAGATTAAAATAGAGGACAAAGTTCTCTCAGTACAGATGTTAAAGCTATAAATTAAAGGTCTCTTTCATGGGAATAGTTCCGAGAGCTTTTATGAAGTCCCTTCAAATCATCAGCTGTGAATAAAAGAAAGAAATAAATAAAGACATTTTTAACTTCTCTTTTTCAGTGTATAAAAAAAAAACCACTGAACGCCAAAAATACGTATATATATGAAAGGAAATTTACTTAGCCACTGTGGCAGGCCAGACGCCATTTTACAGCGGAAGTTTTTAATTGCGGATCACCTAATCTGTCACAGTGAAATGACAATATCAAAGTCACGTTTAATGTTTATTTCTTACAATGAATTCTGTTGCCTAATGACGCCTGATCATCATCAGTGTCTCGCGAACAGATGTCCCGTATTTAACTGATGGATACCAAATCCACTCCTTACTTGAAGACCAGGGACAGTTCAGGAAGGCGCGGTGACAACTGTGGAACCACCACCCTCCTTTATAATAAGCAGCACAGCTTCCTCTAGTCGACAGATCATAATCACTGTCGGGAGTAGAGAAATACATCCCCGACAAGTCACGTGTTGGAGCCCCAGTGTTCAACATACCGTCCCCTGTTGAATTAAAAAAAAATTAAAATGATGACATGAGACAGCTTCATGTTTTCGATAAATCTATCCTTTTTGAATTTTTTCAATTACTCCACCAGTGTTAATCGTTGGCAACTGAGTGTGATCAATACTGTTACGTGTTGAATTTAAAGAAAATAAAATACAGTGTAACATAAGGCAGCTTCATGTTTTCGATAAATCTATTCTCTTTGAGATTATTAAATTATTTCACCAGCATAAATTCTTGGCTATTTAGTGAGAACAATTTTGTCACTCTGTGTAACATTTCCCTATCGCCTACCTAAAGTTCCCCGTGGAGGTCCCTCCAGAAATAGTTTATACTTCTCTGTTTCGTCAGAAATGGCGAACCTTTCATACAACTCGTACAGTCTCGTACTATTCAGAAGAGTGATGGAGACATAAAGAGACGAATTGTTTCCCTTTGTTAACTGATGTATAACGTCATTACCTGTGTAAAGATTAAAAGGTGAAATGCAATGCACTTTTTAAAAAGTAATATTCCACCAAAATCAGATTACATTACTTATCTATGTCTGCTTATTTGCTGACCGTTAATGGGAGTTCATCAACAGAACTTTATTTTCTCTCTTGTTCTTGACAATAAATGTTTCATTTTTTCCCTTACAATTTTCGGTTTATTGCTATAATCATTGAGGAGGACAGAACACAAGCATTAATATTAAAATGCCTCTTTGTAAAATGTTCTTTTTTTCCCTCACACTGTCTCAATTATCTTTTTTCATGTTTTAGGAACTACCAATGAGAATTGACAAATGCATGTACAAACATGTATTAACCCCTGTTAAAATCAGATTTTAATTTCCTTTTAAAAATTGATATGTTTCTACATTGATCATTTGTCAAACAAAAATTCGAAAAATGGCTCGATTTTTCTAAGATTTATATTTACCGATCCAAACATTCTTTTCCGGTGTTCCGAAACCATTCTTATACGCCGCCCAATCCTTTTCAAAGCTCTGGGATCCATCTACTCGTTTTTGTATGACCTTCCAAAAAAAAATGTTTTTTTTCATTCAGTTCCTATTGTATATTAATGAGTGAAATAAAGATTCAGATTGTGAATGTTTCTTGTCCCCTATCATTCCTTTGTACGACGGAATGAGAGATTCCAAAAACATTTCTTTTGCCAATTTTAAGACCTAATTCATAAATAAAATTATGTTTTAAATTCACCAGTTCAGCTAAACATTAATTATTTACAAAATAAAAACTCAAAACACTTTATATAGGATGAGCTCGCATGTGCGAGTGCAACAGACGTTAAAGAAGTGTATGCAGTATAAAGAGGAGTCTTTAGTTTGATCTCTTAAATTCGAACGCTTCTACAAAAGATAAAAACTCAACTAAAGCAACAATACAAGACGAACAAAACTAAAACTGTCCAAACGGGACAACATACCCCGCTTGTTTTTTTAGAAGTGCTAAATCACGAATATTTTATGGATCTAAGAGAAGAAAGAAATGCTAAATCATTTTTTGTGCAAATATAATTGCTCATTATATTTTTTTATAAATGAAACGAAGGCGCAGCCTAATAAAAAAAAGACTAATTATACAAACCAGACACGAATTATTAGCTTTTTCTGTCAGTGACCTTGAACTTCCATAAATGACCTTGGTCCAAATTCATGACACAATCTCAGGTCATAAGCAATGTTTGTGTGAAGTAGTAAATTCAAGTTTTTCCATAATAAAGAAAGATATGGACCGGGCACAAATTATTAAAGTTTTCTTCCAGTGACCTTGAACTTCCCCAAATGACCTTGAACCAAGGTCATGAAACATCCTTAGGTAGTTAGCAATCTTTGTGTAAAATGAGAACTTACCAAATTTATCCAAACGAAAGATGGACCAGACACGAATTATGAAATTTTTCTTCCAGTGACCTTGAACTTCCCCAAATGACCTTGACCCAAGGTCATGACACATCCTTTGGTTAGGAGGAATCTTTGTATGAAAGAAGAACCTACCAAGTTTATCCATAAACAAGATATGGACCGGACACAAATTATGAAATTTTTCTTTCAGTGACCTTGAACTTCCCCAAATGGCCTTGGCTCAAGGTCATGACACACCCTAAGGTTATGAGCAATCTTTGTGTGAAAGAAGAAGGTATGGTTTCCAACAAAAAAATATAAATAGTGTATTGCCCTGTGATTTTCTAAAAAATGAAACGGGTATGAAAGCTGAAAACTCGTGCTTTTTAATACCAATTCTACGTAAATATCAAAATGACGTGGCCACGCGATGTCTTCGATTCAGCTAATTTTTTTCTTACTGAAACTTCAATGAATGAAAAGATTGACTATATGAAAGAAAGCATGGTACTTTATCCGGTTGCCATGGAAACGGGACTAGAAGGTGTAAATTATAGTGGATTTTGCTATTTATCAATTATATCAAAAAAATATTTACTAGACAAAGCTGTTTATGTTCATATTTTTTTATATCCTTCATGACAATCAAAACTATGTAAAAAATAGCCAAGGTCACAAAAATTTTACAATTTCTAATTTTCTGATGCCCAAAAAGTGAATAATTAGTCCTCGTTACCTCCCTTGTTAGACTTAATATTTAAAGACTTTGACAAGTGATGTTTAAATTCTAGTAGGGAGATTTAGATTCAAGAAATGTTATTTTGCAAATATCATTTAAAACATTTATGGGTAAATGAAAAATAAACGTTTTATTACACTATAAAGTTGGGCTAGATGTGCTTTTTCTCTATCCGAGTTATTTCCCTTGTTGGAGCTCTTCGGCATTGAAGAATACAAAATGTGTAAATTGTAAACAAGATGGCAGACAATGAAATCTGCAGTTTTTCTTCTTGTTTTGAAACATCTTGTTCAGGAAAATTCTACCTCAAGAGACTCAGAATTTGATGACAAACAGTTGACAAAGTTGGGATAATCTTTAAGAAAAGCCAAAGGGTTGATCTGGACATGATGAGTATTACACGTATAGCTACCAGGCTACTCGTAGAAAAGAAAATATGAGGAAATCAGGGTGGTATGGGGGCGAAGGCCGAGAGGATTTTAGCTGTTCCCTTCAAGATGTCTTTGAAATAGAGATCGAGAGATAAATGTAGTGGTGTGGTAGTCCCCGACCGATCCCAATTACAATGTGTAAGTATTTTTTTTATTCATAATTCTATTCAGGTATCATGTACCTGTGTGTACCAGCATGGTAACTGATAATCCGAGATTCCTCTGACTCTAACCCCCGCTTTTATATTGTGACTTGTGCGCACAAGTTACAATATAAAAGCAGGGGTTAGAGTCAGAGGAATCTCGGATTAGGTAACTGACTGTATAATGAAATATAAGACAATAAAAACAAACAAAACCATGAAAACTTGGATGCACAGTTGCACATATTACATGTACATGACATTGAATCAAATACTACTGTGCAATACATGTGCCCGTTTTTGGTACTGGTATTTTATTTTCTATAAAATTCAGTATATTTGAAGAAAATTGTTTGTATGAATTTATTTTTCCAAATTATAATATGCTTGTGTCCAATCTATTTTATGTCCACGACCCTATTTAAAATTTTGATTTTTATAGAGAATTGATATTAAATAATTGAAATTCAATACAGAAAAATCATACAAGTCATTTTTCTCACATGTGTTTTTAAATGCTAATTATGACGCCATAAACATGTGAATTTTCCCGTATTTTCTTAAAAAATTTGCAGAAGACACCATTTTTCAATGGAATTTTCTTTCAGATAACATTGTCCACAGGCATAGCCCACAAAGATTTTGAGATATGTGTTTTGCTATTAAATTTTGCACAAAATATCAAAAAATAAACGTGAGCGACGGCTGCGGACACTGTTTTCTAAAGAAAAATCACCCTTGAAATGTGCCATTTTGAGGCTTTTTCTGTTGAAAATAGAGAAATGCTTCACATAAATGCCGTTATATTTGCAGAATGGTAAATCTTCCTGCCATATTCTTTCCTGATTTATTAGTCATTTATTCAAAAATATTTAAGCCAGTTTCAAAACTTTTTGATGTCATTACATTTTTAGGGCGCAATAAAGCAAAAACCATACCTTCTTCTTTGAACCTACCAAGTTTATCCATAAGAAAGATATGGACCGGACACAACTTACGAATTTTTTTCTTCCAGTGACCTTGAACGTCCCCAAATGACCTTGGTTCAAAGTTATGGCTCACCCTTAGGTTATGAGCAATCTTTGTGTAAAATTATAATCTACCAAGTTTATAATCCACAAGAAAGATATGGACCGGACACGAATTATGAAATTTTTCTTCCAGTAAACTTGAACTTCCCCAAATGACCTTGGGTCAAGATCTTGACACACTCTTAGGTTATGAGCAATCTTTGTGTGAAATTAGAACATACCAAGCTTATCCATAAGAAAGACATGGACCGGACACGAATTATGAAATTTTTCTTCCTGTGAACTTGAACTTCCCCAAATGACCTTTGGTCAAGTTCATGACACACCCTTAGGTCATGTGCAATCTTTGTGTGAAATTAGAACCTACCAGGTTTATCCATAAGAAAGATATGGACCGTACACGTATTATGATTTTTTTCTTCCAGTGACCTTCAACTTCCTCCAATGACCTTGAGTCAAGGTCTTGACACACTCTAAGGTCATGGGCAATCTCTGTGTGAAATTAGAACCTACCAGGTTTATCAATAAGAAAGATATGGACCGGACACGAATTATGAATTTTTTCTTCCAGTGACCTTGAACTTCCTCAAATGACCTTGGGTCAAGGTCATGATACACCCTTTGGTCATTGTCATTGTTGTGTCGAGTAGTAGATTCAAATGTTTCTCCGTAAGAAAGATATGGACCGGACACATTTGCACAGTCAGACAGACGGACGTGTGGTGATTCCTATATACCCCCACACTTCGTTTGTCATTGACCTTGGTGTCATTTTAAAGAAATTCATTAGTGGAGTAAGCATTCCAAATATGAAGTCTTTATCTTTCATTGTTCAATAGTTATGTCGAAGTTTAAAGTTTGCAAACAAACAGACAGACAGGAGAAAAACAATATACACCCAGGATCTATCGATCCAGGCCCAGAAATATCGATAATGGACGGGGTGGGTGGGGAGGGGGTTAGTCTGTTTCAATGTAGCAGCGAATTTCGAATGACTTAAAACATCCCAAAATCCACCTTATTCGTGACTACATGTACAGTAAAACTCGTTTAGTACGAACACGGATATTTCGAAATCATTGATATAGCAAAGTTATCATGGATCCCCAACTGAGTTCCTTACATGGAAATACCGAATTATGGATATAGCGAAGTAATTTCAAAGGTTCCAGTGACTTCGATATAACCGAGTTTTACTGTATTTACCCGTAAACAAATAATCAACCAGTCGATCTCCTTTACCGGTTGACCTATTCTGCATACATAACAAACACACGTGTTTTACCGTATTTTTTATAAACATAAATACCGTCCATCCGCCTCCCATTATTTCCATGTCACAGTACACGGGGACTGAATCGGAGTCGGTACCAAAGGGATAAATCTGGTATACACCGGAATTAGTGTGACCATTCTCACGGAGATTCTTACAATCAGTACGAACTAAAACAGAAAAAATACAGATGTGTAGATAATTAATTCAACAAATACAGATAATTGATTCTAGAAATACATATAATTGAATCAACAAATATATGCAAGATTTCTTTTTCCTCTTCACTTAGCTACATGGTATTTAAGCAATATGAACTGCATTTTGGAGTATTTTATTGTGCCTTTACGATAAGTTTGTTTGTAATTTAAACCTTTATAATGAGGCAAAAATTAAAAAAAATACCTTCGTCTTCCCTTACGCGACCGATCCAATAAAACGCGCCGACTGAAAAGTTTTTTTTTTGGCCAAGATTATTCAAATATTTTTAGCTCACCTGAGCATAATCATGGGGTAGTGTAGATTTCAAAATGTCTAAATTATGATCAGTGGGGTAGGGTGGGGATGCATTATGTATAACAAGGTTGAAATCTGGTAAAGACCAAACAAGGGGGAAATCTGGTAAAGAACAGAATGGTCAAAGCTTCTCAGGTGAGCGATGTTGCCCATGGGCCTCTTGTTTTAATGTTTATCAACTTTTAACAAAATACAATTTCATCAAAATCCGTTTTTATCAGAAAGGCCGATTTTGTTCTGCTGTGATTTTCAAGCATTTGTTGGAAACAAAACGGCGTCCACAACATGCGATCACATCTAGTAATTTGTGTAAAAAAACGACGACGTATCAACCTTATGCCGTTCGCTTATTAAAGTTCTACACTCTTGAACCATTTCGTTAATAAATTGAATCATAGCTAATTTAAAACTTAAAAGTGTTTCGGTGGTTTATATAAACCCGCTCTTAAAATTCAGGAACGGGGTAAGCATGGTAAGGCCTGTCTCATTTATTTAGCAGACAAGCTAGGGGCTGCAAATATATACCAAGACTCAGCACACATGGCCATTGAGCAGTAAAGGATCTTTTTCGTGCCAACACTTTCTGCGACATGGTACCTCGGTTTACCATCTTCACGTCCCTTTAATATGGTCTCATCCGAAGGTGCTGCAGTGGATTCGAACCCAAGACGTAAGGATTAGCACCTTACCTCTCGACTCAGAGCAGACACTCTAACTACTGCATCACGCTGGGGAACAGAAGTCAAGTGTATTTTTTCTTCAGTTTTGCTTTTGAAGATTTGTTGAGTGATGTGGTCCATGGTCCTCTTGTTTTTACAGTTAAGCATATACATTTTGTATTAGAAAAGGATCTTGCAAATGAATCATTAAGAAAAAAGAAATACTTAAAAACGATAATATAAACTGAAACCTTGACAAACCAAGTCGGTTATCCAGGTCCCATTTTTATGGCACACGATCATCCCGGATCCTCGCTGTTCAAAGGAATCCAAGCATTTAAGATGCATACGTTTTCTAATTCCTATTCCGTCCCATTCCTGTACATTCACCGTGGTGTTATCTACTATACTGACAGGGAATCCACAATCTAGTAAAGGAAAATTTCTGTCAAATGAAAGGTATATCAAAACATTTATTGAATGAGTTCGAGGGCAACATGCGGTTCAAGAACTAAACTGCCTGCCTAACGCCCTAAGGCAGACAGTTTGGTTCGAAGGTCAATAAATGTTTTGCTATATCTTTCATTGTCCTACTTTTCTTTTTGATATACATGTATTTTGTCTCCATTGATGAAACATCAGATCGGTCACTGTTGAACACCAGCGGATGAGAATGAGATTAAGCTCCGCCCATGCTGTGACGTAAGCGGTCCAACATCTTACTGCACAGTCAAACATCGATTTCTTTATGCCCGCCAAGCAAAACATGAGTAATGTTAGGGGTTTTTTTCGTATAGATTTGCATAGGAACAATTTTTTTAAAAGGTATAACAAAAGATTCATTGACTAAGATTTTGTAGGGCTTCAAGTTACAAACTCAAGAACAAGTATTATAAAGCATAATTTAATTTTAAACACAAAATGACTCCGAGAATTAAAAAATGTTGTGATCCCAGCTTAAGAGATCATAATACTGATGTTGAATACAGAATTTAGAGATTAAAATTATTTACATGATCTAAGGTACATGAAGACACGTCTGACATAAGGGACATTTTATGTACCGGTACACTAAAGAACTCGTTCAATCTTAATTCATGTAAGTTTATTACTGAAAAAAGTTTTCCGTTCTGATTAGAGATGCGCAAGAGTTCATTGAAAGTGATTTGATGTTAAAGGAAATTTTCACTATGAATTCAATGGCTAATACATTCTCCTTTGAAATATAATGCAGTAAATTTCGTTATTTCTTTACTTTAAAGTAGACTCAAAATTTGTATTAATATTTAATTTTAATTACCATTGCCACGTCATCCTAAATGTAAAAAAAAATGCAAAATATATTCTATTTCGCATAGCTAATTTATATTCATTCATCAAATTTAGTCCGGAGCCTTTTCCGGGGCTTGTGTAGACCAGAAGTCTCTGTCGAGACTGAAGCTCTACTGGTTTGAACTTATAGCACAGGAAGAGAAAAGTACTTAAAATTAAGCAGCTGGGATTTGAAACTAAATAGAATAATGATCGTTGATAAAGTCTCTTTATGTTCTTAGTGTAGTCTACTTGTGTGCCAAGTTATACTGAAATCAAACCAAAACTGTAGGAGGAGTAGCATTTTGAAAGAATTTCACAGAAATTTCTATTTTTAGTAACCACGGCAACACCGTTCATCAAAATCAAAAACCGATACACAGAATTATGTATCTTAGTGTAGTCTACTTGTGTGCCAAGTAATACTGAAATCAGACCAAAACTGTAGGAGGAGTAGCATTTTAAAAGAATTTCACAGAAATTTCTA
>PRKT01000666.1:21163-32543 GCA_003671525.1 Saccostrea glomerata
TTTTTGAAAATGTTTTTGTTACATTTTATAACAATGTTATGATAACATTTGTTGAAATATTTTGTAAAATGTTTTAAAAACATTTAAAAAACCATACAAAATCACGTGATTACAACATTGTTCAAAAATGTTTTCGTAACATTTTAAGAAAATGTTCCAGAAACATTTGCTGAAATATTTCACTAAAATGTTTTAAAAACGTTTAAAAAACCATACAAATAAACGTGATTAAAACATTCTTGAAAATGTTTTTGCAACATTTTAAGAAAATGTTCTGACAACATTTTTGGTAAAATATTTCACTTAAATGTTTTAAAAACGTTTAAAAAACCATACAAAATCACGTGATTAAAACATTTTAAAAAATGTTTTCGCAATATTTTGAAAATGTTTTAAAAACATTTTAAAAATGTTTTTGTGTTAGCTGGGCGGAGAGGCGAAGTCCCGGAAAGGCTTAAACTTAAAATTCTTTGATAAATATTTGATACTAATTAACGCAATTTTACTGCTTTTATCTCATATTCTCTTCTATCATGAGAAAAATTGTCTCATAACGATATTTCTTTTGACTTCCTCTAAGCTGCATGACAACGAAAAACAAACATTACAACTCATTCCATTTAAAATGCAGCTATGTTAAGGCTTCCAGAAGCTTTGAATTGCTTCCAACTTGTTATCTTTTCATTTCAAAATATATACTATGAACGTTTATATTAATAATTTGCACAAATGTATGTTTTGTTGTGATATCATATGACGCGCTTGATCACATGACTCATAATCTTTTAAGTGTTGCACATAGGAAACGCTTTATTACTGATAAAAATACTGTATTCTTATATTCCACAAAGTGCTTAGGATTGGTCACAGTATTAGTAGTGTGCGAAATATTTAATCACTCACTCACTCGGTCGGTCGTCCTTAGATTGATTGATTATTGTTTTTTAACGCTGAGTTGGCAATATTACAGCCATATTTCGGCGGAAAGGTCGTCCTAAGACGACCAACGATATAATCAGCATCTACGCCAGATCTTTCTATCAGTCAAATATTTCATGAGAATTTCATTTTAGGCTTATTCCTCACATCGTACATATTAATATATAAAAGCAAAGCTGTGACAAGTCTATTCGAAGAAAGATTCATTAAGAGAAAATTCTCTTCGTATCATTATCACAATTTTTTTTTCTTTTAGCTTTACCTAAGTCAGTTGAAAAATCTAACCACGGTCAGTCTAGTTATGCAACTGGATCGATAGATCCCGGGCGTATGTTGCTTTTGTTTTGTCCGTTCATCTGTCTCTCTGTTGTCAACTGTAACTTTTGCCATAACTTTTGAATCATGAGAGATAGAGTCTTCATATTTCGTATGCATACTCAACTATTACGTTTTTTCTGATATGGACTTGTTTATTTACTGTACTGCAAGAATTAATGATGATGTAAAAAAAAAAAAGTTAAATCACTTCAAAAGAAGTTGAGAATCAAAGTGTAAACATTGCTTGTATTCATGAAATTATCTTGTGTAAATGGATACAAAAACCTTTCGAATGGTCATAGTTATTATGTTAAGTGCACTAACATGTGAAGACCGGGAGTTAAAGGGAGATGGTTGTCGTATTCTTGAAGAGCAACTCATTTTTGATTTGAAATAACCAATTATTTCCGTTTAAACTTACTGGGACACAGATTTGAAGTTAATTATTTCTAAATAATATTACGATTTATATACACGGTATTTTAAAAGCATTTCAAACAAAAATTAATTAAAAATCCTATTTCATATAAAAGATATCAAAATTTCAAATTTTTTGGCGGGTTTGATTGACACATCCTTGCACATTTACAAATTAATTTTATTCTTAATCCTTAAGAAAAGTGGCAATCTTGTTGTGTATAAATGAAAAATATAAATAAATACAGAAATAATACAGAAAATTCTAAGTACATGTAGACATGTTCGAAAGCAAAACAAACACACAATATATTGTCAATCCGTGCAGTTGTGGTAAGCAGACTGTGACGATTTTGAACTCACCCGGTGAATTGTAAACATAAACAAAAACAGAACTTGTGCCCTGTTTACAAAAACTGTGTACATAACACGAGTGTGCTCGATTTGCTAAACTCTGTACGCAACTCTTAGTTCGGGATGACGATACTTGTGAAGCAGTTTTCCAACATCTCTACTCTGAATAAAATTATTTTTCTGGATAAAAGTTTTAATATTTCTCATTAAGGTAATTCCACCCTCCTGTGATGTCATAGGTTTTTGCAAAAACTGTAATTAAATTAAATTTATACCTAATAGAACAATAATTTTTGGAAGAATGCTTTACAATAGGTGTAATGATAAATATTGTTAAGTAAAAGAATTTTTAAAATGCATATTTTCTCTAATTAATCAATTATTCAATCATTTAAAAAAATTGACAAGGGCAATAACTCCTTCTTGGGTCTCTTCATTCAGGCATTTGTTTATTGTACTTCTTATGTAAAATAGTTTCCCTGATATTCACAATTCAAAAGTCTTCAATTAGTAGGAATTATTTAGGAACATTCAGCATCAGAATTATGCATTTTAATCAGTTTCTGCACATTATTCATAATACTATTTACAAAAAATGTGCAATTTTTTTATGTTGACATACACTTTTGTTGAAGTAAGTTTTGTATCTTAAATGATATGGTGACCTATATATTTTTTGCAATTATTGGAAAATTTAAAGTATAATAAATGAAAATAAATGCAGTTTTTGTACTTTGAACCATTAGAATTGTAAGGGTGGAAACACCTTAATACACAACAAGATTGCAACTTTTCCTAAGGATTAAGAATAAGGTTTAAATTTGTGAAAGTGCAAGCATGTGTCAATCAAACCCGCCGAGCAATGTTTTGATAACTTTTAAATGAAATAAGATAATTAATGTTTGTGTGAAATGCTATTAAAATATATAAGTCGTAATATTATAGAGAAAATATTAACGTCAAATCTGTGTCCAAGTACCTTTAATTTAACGTTGAGGTATATATTTATATCTGAAAAAGAGCTTACATATTCTTTCGTAGTATATCTGCATTGAAGAGTCAGCTCTCGTAACACAAGTCCAGTTTAAAACCGTTCAAAATTTACGATCAATATTTTTTTCCAACTCAAGGTCATGATCGTTGGTAACCAAGGAAATGTCATTAATGTATAACACTTGTGAAATATAAATTACCTACAACCAAACCATGCAAAAGTTATGACTAAGGTTATATTTTAAAATTATGAAAACGTGGGTCATGGTAAGGAGGTGAAATGTGTTTGTACTCAAAGTATATCTTAACACGAGGAACACACACACGTGAAACATGAAAGTCAAAGCTCCAACCAATCAAAATGCTATGTTTTGGCTAGAGATGTAGTTTTCACGGACGAACAGAACAAGAAATGTGTTTCTGTATCTTCGATTACACGAATGATATTTTTTTTTATCAATAATACTAAATAACATTTCCTTTACCTAACTTTGAAATTTTTGTAATAACATTTCTTTTATTTTACTTTCAAATGTTAGTAATAACATTTTTTTTATTTTACTTTCAAATTGTAGTAAATAAGGAATTTTTTACCTGACAAAACGCACTCGAATTGTCCTACAGGATTGTAGATGCATTTTTCGTTTATTTGACAGGGTGATCCTGCACACGACTCTGCGAGAACCTGATTATTTTTTTTCAAAAAAAAAGATAATTCTTGTTCAACAGATGAAAAATAATGAAATTATGATCCTGAAAATTTAAACAATACACTCCCTGGAACACAAGCAATTTTTACCCATTGAATGTAGGCTTCTTTTGAAGTGTTTTAACCTACTTTGGAAGTTTGAGGTGCACTTTGAGAAACTTGAACCTTTGCCATGAACTCAATATAGGGGCATCAGTGTTTCACTTCTCGTTGTTATGTTTTACTCTCATATCTTATTTCGCGCATTACAGTAAATAACGAAACAATTACGTGTCAGAAATACATGTACATGTAATAATATACGAATGTGTACGCAGATATATAGATAAAAATTATCACAATATGTTATATGCGATGATTTCTGTATGTTATAGGTTAAAAATATGTCAGTAGAAATATCGGTACGAGATAATTTTTTATAAATTATAATAGCAGAGCATTTGAGATAAAAGCAATGACTTGTGTAAGGTGAATTCAGTAAATAAGAAATTTATGTTAAAGCCTTACCCTCGGGACCCATTAGGGATCTTAGAGTGCATGTAGGTCCTAGGCACCTGCCTACTCGGACGTCCACATCCAAAGTACCCAACTACGCCGCTGGTTTCTAAACATGCCCGGAAAAGGTTCCGGACAGCATAATTCGGTGAATGATTATATTGAGCTATGCAAAAAACAATATGCTTGCATTTTCTTTTACATTTCGGATGACGAAGCATTGGTATTTAAAAGTTGAATTATTAACACAGACTTGAGTTCTTATTTAAATAACGATTTTTACTGCATTATAATTTAAAGGAGAGAAGAAAGATACATGTACATGCTTAATTGACGGATGTAATTCTTGAGGGGAAAAGCTAAAAAGTTTTTTACAACGCAAGGATTTGTCGCTCTTTGCTTCATATGTCCGAATTTTCACAAGCAGAGAGCTACATTTCTGCAGCTAGTATTTACTGAGATCCCGTGTAATAATAGGTACTGGCACGAAAAAGATCCATCAATCTTCAATGGCCCAAAGTGTTTAGTATTGGACGAACTTTGTAGCATTCCACAGGCAAATGGTTGCGTCTCCACATAAGTGAAAAAATCTCGAAAAATATAAACGTTATTCAACATACAATAAATCAAATCTTGCTTCAGAAATGTTATTATTCAGATTAGTAAATTTGACAGAATTTTAGCTCTACTGGTCAGAGATCCGAAGAGCTTATGCGATAGTAATGCGTCCGGCGTCCGTAAACAATTTTTCAAAATGCTATTTCTCCCCCAGTTATTCTTTTGAAATGAGATATTTCAATCAATTGTAACGATGTTAAAAGAGAATGAGGGCTTAATTAAGTCAATATTTTTAGTTATGGGACTCACGTAATAAGTTACACTGAATTTTAAAAGATTGTTTTTTATTTTTTTCCTATCAATTACTCGTAACCAGGGACATAGCAATAATATTTTTTAATCTGGATTTCAGAACCTTACTACTCATCTCATTCACCACATTGTGGATGATTTGGCAAACTACGGACCCATGTATGGTCGATGGTTGTTTCCTTATGAAAGGGCTAATGGATGGGTGACAAGACAGTGTCTAAGGAAGGGAATGGAATAATCCACAGTCATGGAAACATATGTGGTAAGTCGGAAATTTTGATGAATATCATTGATTCAACCTAAATTTTTAATACAGTCGATCTTAATATAATGTTGACTATATATACCATTTTAAGCTTAATAAATGCTCAAATGTCAAACAGTTTCAACAGTTTAGCATGAAAGTACATATATGATCATCTAATATTCTAAAAAACACAGTAAGTTTAATTTTTAAAAAATCTTTATTGTATTATAAGCAGACAATATGAAACAAGTGCATGCAAAGTGCACGTGAAATGTCTTCGTGATAAAGGAGATAAGTGAACAAGGCCTGCAGAATGCCTTTAGCTTCACACATACAAAAATCATATTTTGTGAATTAATCATTTAGAGGAAAATTCTCAGGACTAAAATTTTTGAGTTTATTTTAATCAATTTTTTTTAAATATTTTTCCCCACAAATTGCCTTATTCACTATCTTGTATGTCTAAGAAATAAGGTATTGTGTTCAGTTTTGTTTCTTAATACTGTTAATTAATATCGCACTGTACATGATAAGAAATTGGCCACAAATGGTCATCATGGAAAGTTTAAAGAAAATATCCTCATTTCCAAAGCTGGTTTATTTACTCTACTATTTTGGTTTTTAGATCTACGACTGGTGTGTATATATGATACTGAGTGGAAGGTTCAACCCTGGCGACCTGTCCATCAATGAACAGACCCTTGTAAAAACTAGTCAGCAGATCATGGAACAGATGAGAGATGGATTCAGTGTTTCTTCTCAAGAAAACCACACAAAGAAGAATACCACATCCCAAATTACACCAGAAATGAGACAGTTCATGATGAACTTTTATCTTCTAAACCTCAAGTTGAGCACAGTGCAGTTTTCATCCGAAGTGACGGAGAACTATTCAACACTGGACATTACAGATGATTGTGGCCGACAGATCCGCTATATTGGAACCAGATTCAAGGGACGCACAGAACCGTCAATCGTCAAACTTCCTGGAAGTGGTGGACTTCTGTTTGGACGAATATGTTTTTTCTTGAACATGTATTGTGTGGAGCAGTCCAAAACTGGGTTATCGTAGATGTGTATCCAATTGCTGAAAAAGTTGGAAAGTATTTCCTCTTCCAGGAAAATGTACTAGGACAGCAGCTTTTCCATGTAAGTGTCATCAGCAGACCTCTTGTTCATGTGAAAGACAGTGGTGTCTGGATTATCAATGCTTAGTGGGATACATGACTGTTTATGTTCATATGATGTCTTTGCTTTCAGGGAGATATGTGAATACAAATAATACGTCTTGAGACTCTGTATTATGGTGTATGGTATATTGTTTGCAAGAATGCTTGTACAGAGAAAATGAACCAAACACAAAGTTACACTCTTGTTTAATTTTCAAACTCAGATTTATGCTTACAGAAGAAAGTACCTTGAAATTTGTTGAAGATTTTTTTCCTTCATTTTCATGTTTTTAGACCACAGTTTTTTTTTTGTATGCATTTTATTGATATTTTAACAAAATTGAGAAATGAAATATTAGAGTCCATTATTCCAATTCAGCATTTAACTACTTTATAAGATCTCTTGTATTTATACACTCAGTCAAATAACAACAACATTCTCAGATATCTTAAATGTTGTTTGTAGAAAGTTAAGAAACTTGTCTCCAATCCATGAACATGATGTGTTACATGTTAAATGCATAATTATGTTTGTTATCATGACTATTTGTATGTTGATGTGTTTTGTTTTGTACTCAATGAAACTGAATTCCCAAGTTTGATACTGCAATAAAAGAAATTTACTGATAAGCGTTGTCTTTCTATAGAATCAACAAGACAATTATATGCACCAAATGGCTGTTACTAAGGGTGACACAAAAGATCAATGTCTGATCAAAACTAGTATATACTAGCAAAACGATAGAAGAGGGTCAAACACAGTTCAAGGCCAACTTTAAAAAAAATGTTTGCCTGTTCTCTGCGTTTCGTAATGAAGTATTTCGGTTGAATGGTACAACTACCAACGCCCCGAATTTCAATATCAATTCTGCCCTGAATTTCAAAATGTCATTTCCGGATTACTTGAAAAAAATGTGCCTTATTCTTCTTTTTTTTTCTTTCTTTTTCTTTTTTTGAGGTTTAAACAATTTTAAGTTGGTGTTTTTTAGCAAATCTTTCAGGAGAGGACAATCAATCATTTTTATTCAAAGTTGGCCTGGCCAATTTTTTTATTGATTATTTAAACAACATTATATAGCAAATTCTTTTTAATGAAACATATTTATGATACTTGGATGTTTTTCTTAAATGAGTTAGTATTTTGCATGAATATAAGTTGCATATTTACAGATTAATATTCTGTTATCAATAGGATCTGAATCGAGATTTTGCGCAGTCAGTATTGTAAATGGGGGATTGAAGTATTTTACTAATACTGTACAGTATAATTAATTTAGTACTGTCAGCAGTGACTATCTCAACCACACAGACTCCAGAAAACCGTGAGGTATCTGCTACAGACGTTTATTAGTGTTAGACCATGAATGACCATTTGCAATTAAAAACATAATTGATGTTTGTAATTAAGTAGAATTCACACCAAGATGAACATTCTCCGGCCCATTAAGGCCAAATTACGCATTTTAAAATTCTTGATCATATCAAATAATTTAGCATACTAGACTATTAATGGTTTTGAGTGAATAAATGAACTTGAACTTGAATCAAACCTAACAGATTCAATAAATAAAAATTACTCAATTATAATTTTTTACTGATTTTTTTATGTTATAATTAAAAAAAAAGGATTTGTCGTTTAATATCAGATATACGTGTTCGGAGAGGGTGCGTTTTATTAAAAAAAATGCGGTTAATACAGCACCCCATTATTTCAAAATTATTACTAAATAGGTGACTGTTGAAATAATGAAATTAAAGGCCCTAGACACACAATAATTACTGTAGTTTACTTAATACTGCATTGTTTGAATAATTAATAAAGATTAAATACACTTCAATGTACAAAGTTGTCATAGTCCAACATTCGCAATAAAGTGGTGTAATAAAAATAACTGTTTAAAAAATACGCTAGTGCGGATTGTGACAAACCCAAAACAATAATTCCATTGCGTCGTAGTTTTCATAATCTTTTAAGCGCAATAGTATTCATTCATTCCTTCCTTCTTTCTTTCATTCATTCATACATTTATTTAACGAACATTTGCTATTAAAGTCTATTTGCTGAACATGCACTTACAATTAAGGAGAGTCACAGATTGGAAGAAGCTGAGAACTAAACTCCACCCCTTTTACTCTGATCCCACCGGGTAAACTGCTTTCACGAGTTTTAAAAAAAAACAGGCTAATTACATGAACGGGTGGTCAGAGGTACAATTTCTTAAGAACTTGCATTGGACTAGCGATGACTAAATCAGTTCAACAGATTTTATACGATTTAGAATAAAATGCTCTTCCGTTACAGTATACATACAAATAGATTTAAAGGTTTATATTTATAGCAAAACGACCATTTAGTAATTTGTTCAGTAAAAGAATTAGGATCAATATATTTTCCCATGTAAAGATACATGTAGGTATGAACACTTGCAACTATTGCTGATAAAAATTGCATAACAGGCAGAAAAACCAATTGTCATAATAATAAATAAATATAATATTTTTTTTTAAATTAATTATAATTATTTTCATTTTATAAGAACAATGCAGGTATTATCGTGTAGAAAGGAAGAACTTATGTTACGTTTTATGGCTTTCTTGTGTGTGTGATTGTGTGTATTGATAGATAATTTTAAAAGAGTTAGGAGAGAGGTAAATGGCAATCGGTTTTTAATTTACAAAAGAAAAAAAAGCAGAAAATTATCATTTAAATAATTTAGTCAGCTCAAAGAATTATTTTAATCGCGTAAAATCTTAAATATAGGTTTGATAAATGTTTTATATCGGTCCTCTGTAAACGGAAACATGTAGAAATGAAATATTTAAACATCTAAAAAAACATCATAGATTAAAGATTTAAAAAAAGAAACTGTTCAAATCAGAATCTTATCTCGGCCAATTCTTTTCTTCCAAAAACGTGATATGGGAATTTTAACCTAAAAAATGCGTAACTTACTAAAATTAAGAATTTCTATTTAAATTCAAATTCTTTTACAATATACCCAATTGAAAATACATGCATTTTTAATAAAATGGGAAATAAATTAAAATCATTTCAGGGTACTGTGTTTTTCAGCAAAAGACAGTGTAAAACTGTACCATACAGAAATGTACAGAACTATGTACTGTGAAATACTGTGATGTACTGTAATGTACAGTAAATGAGTACAGGGAATAATAGTAATGTACTGTGAAGAAAAGTAATCTGTACAGCAAAAATCTGTGACGTACAGTGGAAAGCAGTGAATGCGTACTGGGAAGTACTGTAGAGTACTGTGATGTACAGAGAAAACGTACTGTGAAGTACAGAGAGGTACTGTGAAATGCAGTGCTTCTGTACAGTAAGGAACTGTAATGTACTGTGAAGTACAGAGGCAAGTACAGAAATTTACAGTGAAAGTACAGAGTCTATCAGAGATTTTCAGAGAATAATCAGAATATCAGGGAATTTCAAGTCCAGTAGTGTTATGTAGAAGCATCCTGGAGTAGTGTAGATTCTAAATTGTTCTAATCATGACCCCCAAGGGTAGGGTGGGCCACAATGGGTAATCAAAAATTTACATAGAAATATTTAGGAGAAATTTTATTCTCAAGAACCACTTGGCCAGAAAAGCTGCAACTAATGTTGAAGCATCCTGGGGTAGTGTAGATTCTAAATTGTTCAAATCATGACCCCGGGTGGGAGGAGGGGGGTGGGGGGGGGGGGTTAGGGCGGGGCCACAATGGATAATCAAAGTTTTACATAGAAATAAATTGGACAATCTTTGAAAATCTTCTTCTTAATAACCACTGGGCCAGAAAAGCTGTAAGTTATGTGAAAGCATTCTTGGGTAGTGTAGGTTCTAAATTGTTCAAGTCATGACCCCCGGGGGAAAGGCGGGGCCACAATGGGGACTCAAAGTTTTACATAGAAATATTTAGGAAAAATCTTTGAAAATCTTCTTCTTAATAACCACTTGGCCAGAAAAGCTGAAACTTACGTGGAAGCTTCCTTGGGTAGTGTAGATTCTAAATTGTTCTAATCATGACCCCCAAGGGTAGGGTGGGCCACAATAGGTAATCAAAAATTTACATAGAAATATTTAGGAGAAATTTTATTCTCAAGAACCACTGGGCCAGAAAAGCTGCAACTAATGTTGAAGCATCCTGGGGTAGTGTAGATTCTAAATTGTTCAAATCATGACCCCGGGTGGGAGGGGGGGGGTTAGGGCGGGGCCACAATGGATAATCAAAGTTTTACATAGAAATACATTGGACAATCTTTGAAAATCTTCTTAATAAACACTGGGCCAGAAAAGCTGTAAGTTATGTGAAAGCATTCTTGGGTAGTGTAGATTCTAAATTGTTCAAGTCATGACCCCCGGGGGAAAAGCGGGGCCACAATGGGGACTCAAAGTTTTACATAGAAATATTTAGAAAAAATCTTTGAAAATCTTCTTCTTAATAACCACTTGGCCAGAAAAGCTGAAACTTATGTGGAAGCTTCCTTGGGTAGTGTAGATTCTAAATTGTTCAAATCATGACCCCCGGGGGTAGGGCGGGGCCACAATGGGGAATTAAACTTTTACATAAATATATATAGAAAAATCTTTGAAAATCTTCTTCTCAAGAACCACTGGGCCAGAAAAGCTGAAACTTATGTAGAAGCATCCTGGAGTAGTGTAGATTCTAAATTGTTTTAATCATGACCCCCAAGGGTAGGTTGGGCCACAATTGGTAATCAAAAATTTACATAGAAATATTTAGGAGAAATCTTTGAAAATTTTATTCTCGAGAACCACTGGGCCAGAAAAGCTGCAACTAATGTTGAAGCATCCTGGGGTAGTGTAGATTCTAAATTGTTCAAATCATGACCCCGGGTGGGAGGGGGGG
>PRKT01000666.1:32565-45736 GCA_003671525.1 Saccostrea glomerata
GTAGGGCGGGGCTACAATGGATAATCAAAGTTTTACATAGAAAGACATTGGACAATCTTTGAAAATCTTCTTAAGAAACCACTGGGCCAGAAAAGCTGAAACTTATATGGAAGCATCCTGGGGTAGTGTAGATTTTAAATTGTTCAAGTCCTGACCCCGGGTGATTGGGCGGGACCACAATGGAGAATCAAAGTTTTTCAAAGTTATATAAAGGAAATATCTTTAAAAATCTTCTTCTCAAGAACCACTGTGCCAGAAAAGCTGAAACTTATGTGAAAACATCCACAGGTAGTGTAGATTCTAAATTAATCCAATCATGACCCCTGGGGGTAGGGCGGGGCCACAATGGGAAATCAAAGTATTACATAGAAATATATAGGAAAAATCTTGAAAATCGTCTTCTCAAGAACCACAGGGCCATAAAAGCTGAAACTTATGTGGAAGCATCCTGGGGTAGTGTAGATTTCAAATTGTCTAAATTATGATCAGTGGGGTAGGGTGGGGTCACAATATGTATTACAAGGGGGAAATCTAGTAAAGAACAGAATGGTCAAAGCTTCTCAGGTAAGCGATGTGGCCCATGGGCGTCTTGTATTTTGTTCTTGTTTTGTCCGTGATAGACACACAAACAAACATGTAAAAAGTATTGCTGAAAAAAAAATTATTATTAGATGAATGTTTTTCTTTGAAAGGCAATCCAAAAACGTGTTAATGGATCCGTGAGCTTTGATAGAACATGGGACGATTATAAAAATGGATTTGGTGACGCGGGGCAAGATTTCTGGATCGGTAATTATTAATTAAATTGAAAAAAAATAATATCCAAACTCTTCCATTTTCTTCCTGTCGAAAGAGCAAAACATAGGTCAGGTGATTTTTAAATTGTGTAGTACTTTGCAAACAATAGTCATTTCAATTCTTAAAGGGAGACCAGAGATAACGTCAAAATAGAATTCTGAACAATAATTTGACAATACAAAAATAAAACGCCGGTAGCATGACAATACACTTATAATTTAACTTTTCCTCAATACATCCTGTACTACTAATGGTATTATCAGTTACACAATCAGTTAGTGACCTAATACAGAGTCATACAGGGTGTGAAATAAAAACTCGTATTGGGCGAAGCGAAGCCGAGTCCCAATACGGATTTCCATTTCACAACCTGTATGACCCCGTATATTGGGTCACTAACTGACTGTGTTACGAATTTATCCCGCTGAAGGCCTTCTTAAATATCAAAAAAAAAAATTTCATATCATGAAAATACCAACTTTTAATTCAATAACAATCTACGTAAAATATCGTAACAAGAAACTTAAGTAATCAAACTACCTACGTAAACCGTTTCTTAGCCGCCATTTTTATATACAATAACAACGCTTCGAAAGGAATCGCGTGCCCGATTTCATTTCATTCCTTAACGGCGACGTAATACGGAAAATCTCATGGCGTCATGTGATTAGCTTTTATCCAGTTAGTAATCTACAAATTTGTCTGAAGTGGGATAATGCCGTTTACACATTATTAATTTTAATTTATGTTACTCAGGAAATGAAGTGATCCTCCAGTTAACAAAGGAAAAGACCTCAAGTCTCTACATTTCCATCACTCTGGTTAACGGTAGTAAACTATACTAGTTGTACGATCAATTCTCAGTTTCAAATGAAGCAGATAACTATCAACTCTTTCTGGAGGGGAATGCCCCCGGAACCCTAGGTACTCAAATAGAAATTATTTTCACTTCATTATCGAGAGAGATGTGTAGAATTATACTATTTTAAACTTATAAATGAAAGAAAACGTGAATGTCTTTATAAAGTGGCTTTGTAAGGCCATTTAAAAAACCGTTTGGTTACCCTCTTACGTTCGACTGGCTTAAAATGGCTCGACTCAAATATTTAGTAACCTCTTGGAAGCATTTTTTTCTATGCAAATGTCAATGAAAATAATATTTTCTGAGAAAAAAAAACATCACCTATTTATCGACCCAATACTTTCAGACCAAGTCGGAAGAGATGTAAAACAAGCAATATTGTAAAGTTGGCTTGATATAATTCTCCAGGTGACAGTATGGTACACACTGGCTCACCTTACACGGATCTGTCTGGAATGAAATTCACGACGTCTGACAGAGATAACGATCGGTGGAGAGGAGGAAACTGTGCTGTTTATTATAAAGGAGGCTGGTGGTTCAACAGGTGTAACTACGCCTTCCTGAACGGTCCCTGGGCTACCGATTCGTGGTATTGGCCTTGGTATCCCACAGTTACAAACGGGACATCCGTCTGCGAAACACAAATGCTGATCAGACGTCATTAGGTGACACGTGATAAAACATTCAAAATTTTCTTGTTAATTTCTTGTCACTGTGGCTTATAACCTGATACGAAAGTTATTACTTCCCATGCAGTAAATTGGCGTCTGGTCTGCAAGAGTGCCTTTTCAATTTAAACAAGTAAACTTCTTTCTAATGTATGTATATTTGGCGTTCAGTGATTTTTATACACTCTCTTAGTAAGAGAAGTTAAAAATGTCTTTATTTATTTAATTTTCTTACACTGACAGCTGATTATATAATGGAACTTCATATAAACTCTCGGAACTTTTCCCATGAAATAGACCTTTAATTTATAGCCTCTACATCCGTACCGAGAAACCCTTGTCATCTAATTTCATCTTTTTGTTGTTGTTGTTTTTTTTTCTCTCGAATGAAATTAACTCTCCATACTTATATACATGTAACTGTTCTCAATAAAATTGAATTCATAAATATTTCATTCTTTTTTTGTGTGGAAATTCTGCAATATGGACATACCTGGACAACTGATGCAAGGAAGAACACTCTATCATAAAAAATATTGTCTAACAACTCCCTAAAAATAAGAAGATACGAACTACTAGTATGTCATAACATATGTACGAACATGACCAATGAGTTATATTACATAACTGCGTACATCATGTGGTACTTTATAGTTATGTCCATACACGATCCATGTTAAACAAATAATATACATTATATAAATGGTGCTTGTTTTGGAGGGTAACAGTTGAAATTGACACCCCAAGGAAAACCATTGTCAACCGACGCGTCAGCGTCAGGCACCTTTTATTTTATTATACTGAATGTCTTCTAGATTTACAATGTCAGCAATACAAATCGTCGATCGCCTTTTCGTTCACGTTTAGAAAGCTTTCAAACTCCCCGGTACTTCGAAAAGGATTTACTGACCTCTTTATTGTTTATTCGATACTCTACGAGTCCTTTATCATCTAAAGTTTCGTTATTTCTGCACTCGCAAGCACGTTTCGTCTGTAGTTTGTTGTTCTCAAGCTACATCGGACGCAAGCTTTTATTGACGTCAAGTTTATTCCGGTTCTTTCAAACGCGCAACTGACGTTTTGAGAATTCTACTGTGAACCGTACGCGCATAATTTCCACGCATGTGGCATTACCGTTGTGTTACCCGTTGTTACGTGTGTTGCTAAGGCTGAGGGTAATAGAACAAATTGTTAACTGCGTCTAAACCAATCAGATTTTAGTATTTATTTTCATTCCTCACATATGTAATTTTTGTGACAAGACCTTTCATCGGATACCAATGACCTTGAAGATTTTTAAACTTATTACAAAATTTAACTCGGCCTACTTTTATATTTCACAATGGTATTTCTAGCGAAAATACCATACTTTTAGTACCAATATATCAAATTTGTATTTTAAAAAGTTAATCATTGCTACATGTATGTTGCCATACGGGAGCATCAGTGTTTAACAAACACATCTTATTTATCACATTTTTTTACACGTATACGAGGTCACGGGATATTTTGTATAATGTTGTCATTAAATTTACCGTATGAGCTTTTTAAGCCCCCATAAACAAAGATTCGGGGGTATATAGTTTTTATCGTGTCTCTCCGTTTGCCTGTCTCTCTTTGTTTTTTCGTCTGTTTATCCGCAAAAATTTTAACCTTGCCCATAACCTTTGATTTAGTGAAGCTATGGCTTTCATATTTCACAAGTGTATTCCTTGTGAAAATACCTTTCATTGGGTAACACCAAATTTGACCTTTTGAACTTGATCTTGGAGTTCGACCAACTTTTACACAAACTTCTAAACTTTTACTTGGCTATATATTTTGAAAAGTAGATAGCAGGACATTCATACTATACATATGTATTATTTGTTTGATGACCTTTCATTGGATACCAACAATCTTGACCTTTTGACCATGACGATTTTCGTACTTGTGAAAAAGATTTTAACCTTGGCCATAACTTTTGAACAGGAAGGGATAGGGCTTTCATACTTCAAATATGCAATCCATGTGAAAAGACCCTTTAATGGATAGCAAAAACTTCTACCTTGACCTTGGAGTTTGACATACTTTAACCAGAAGTCTCTGTCGAGACTGAAGCTCTACTGGTTTGAACTTAAAGCAAAGGAAGAGAAGAGTACTTAAGCAGCTGGGATTTAAAACTTTACAACAGCAATATATAGAATAATGATCGTTGATAAAGTCTCTTTATGTTCTTAGTGTATTCTACTTGTGTGCCAAGTTATATTGAAATCAGACCAAAACTGTAGGAGGAGTAGCATTTTGAAACAATTTTACAGATATTTCAATTTTTAGTAACCACGGCAACACAGTTCATCAAAATTAAAATTTATTACACAGAATTATGTATCTTAGTGTATTCTACTTGTGTGCCAAGTTATATTGAAATCAGACCAAAACTGTAGGAGGAGTAGCATTTTGAAACAATTTTACAGATATTTCTATTTTTAGTAACCACGGCAACACCGTTCATCTAAATCAAAAACCGATATATAGATTTATGTATCTTAGTGTATTCTACTTGTGTGCCAAATTATACTGAAATCAGACCAAAACTGTAGGAGGAGTAGCATTTTGAAAGAATTTCACAGAAATTTCTATTTTTAGTAACCACGGCAACACCGTTCATCGAAATCAAAAACCGATACACAGAATTATGTATCTTAGTGTAGTCTACTTGTGTGCCAAGTTATACTGAAATCAGACCAAAACTGTAGGAGGAGTAGCATTTTGAAAAATTGTTTACAGACAGACGGACAGACAGACGGACGGACGCCGGACGCATTACTATCGCATAAGCTCTTCTGGTCTCTGACCAGTAGAGCTAAAAAAAATAAACCTTGACCATAACTTTTAATTTTATGGTTAGTGCTTTCATACATTACATATTTAATCCTTGACAAGACCTTTTTTATACGGTAGATACTAGGAATTTCATATTTCAAAATATAATTTTTGTGGCAAGAGCTTTCATCTGAAACCAACAACTTTGACCGTTTTGACCTTGGACTTTTCTGTACTTACGAAAATTCATTAACCGTAACTTTTGACCGGTAAGGGCTAAGGCTTTCTTGCTTCACATATGTAATGCTTGTGAGAAAACCTTTCATTGGATATCAACAACTTTGACGCTTTGACCTTCATCTTGGAGTTTGACCTACTTTTTACAAATTTTTACCTTGACCATAAGTTTTGAACAGTTAGGGCTACGTATGTTTTCCTTGTGACAAGACCTTTCATTGGATACTTTGACTTTGACGTTTGACTTACTTTTTAAAACTTTAACCTTGACCATAACGTTTGAACGGCAAGGGCCAGCACTTTCATACTCCTACATGTAATTTTGCACACAAGGTCTTTCTTTAGAAACCAACAACCTTGGACTTTTGACCTTGAACCCGGGGTTTGTCCTAGCTTTAAAAACGTTAAATTTGGTCATTATCTTTGAACAGGTGGTGCTAGGGTTAAATAATTCACATCTGCATTTCTTGTGAAAAGGCTTTACTCTAAGTACCAGCATATTTGATCTGCTTTTGAAAAGCTTAACCTTTGCTATGTTGTTATACGGGGGCATTACTTTTTCACGAACACATTTTCTTTCCTATTCAAAATAAGATAAAACTCTTTAATGGGCATGTTCTTTCTCTAACTCATCAAAAAATTCTTTCTTTGAATATACTCGCTATATTCTATAATTTTTTATTGTTTAAAGTCATTGTAAATATTTCATTGTGACATTGTACGCAGTCTAGGATAACATTTATCTGGAGAACGGTGGAAATATTTCAAACATTCCTCTCCAGGTGATGTTAATATATTTAATTCTTATTGATGAATATGTAATATTGTGAGTATTGATTAAATACTAGGGATAAATTATATGGAGAAATCCTCAAACACTGCATTTGACAGAAGAAAATGTTGAGGCTTAATGCTTTATTTCAACCAAAAGGATAATAAGCAAGAACTTGCGTATAAAATTTAAAACGTTGATTTTAATAAGCCGCAGTAATGAAAATCTCCCAGCATCTAAAAACTGTTTTTATCATCCTCAATATTATTTTAAGTTGCCATGGAGATTTGAAAACTGGATATTCTTCAATACAATATGGTTACAGACTTCTTTATAGCATGATAGAATCTTACGTGAACTATAGCCTACTGAACTGTGTTGAAGAGTGTCTCAGAACAATAAGGTGTACATCGGTCAATTATAACAAAGGCGCAAACTTCTGTGATATTAACTTTAGAAGAAAAGTAGATCAACCAGAACTTTACAGACAGGCCTCGGGCTGGTTATACACTGACAAAGAGAACTGGGATGAGGTAAATATCTCTTTACTCTCACTCTAAACATAAATAAAGATGTAACGTGGACTCCTACATGTACGCGCATGTACATTTGCAGAATTTCTTTTTTTTACCTCGTGGGGATCCGGATTAGAAAAGGTCCTCAGTACCCCCTTGCTTGTCGTAAAAGGCGACTAAATGGGGCGGTCCTTCGGATGAGACCGTATAAACTGAGGCCCCGTGTCACAGCAGGTGTGGCACGATAAAGATCCCTCCCTGCTCAAAGGCCGTAAATGCCGAGCATAGGCCTAAATTTGCAGTCCTTCACCGGCAATGGTGACGTCTCCATGTCAGAGAAATATTCTGGAGAGAGACGTTAAATAGTATATAATCAATCAATCAATTTTTTTTTAATTGTTGACCAACAATTTATTCAATTTTCGTTTACAACTTTCAGATTTATAATTTCATTATTTTTTGGTAAATATCTCTTTACTCTCACTCTAAACGTTATGGATAAAGATGTAACGTGGACTCCTATATGTACGTACATGTACATTTGCAGAATTTCTTTTTTTCATTTGTGGAACAAAAATTTATTCAATTTTTGTTAATAACTTTCAGGTTCATAATTTCATTATTTTTCATTTGTTGAACAATAATTATCTAAAAAAAAATTATATACTATTATCAGATTCTCGCGGAGTCGTGTGCAGGTTCAACCTGTCAAATAAATGAAAAATGCATCCCTAAAGCTATTGGACAATTCGAGTGCGTTTTGTCAGGTAAGATTTTTACCTTAACCTTGAGTTCAATTTCATCTTTACAAAATAACTTACATTGGTCACAACTTTTGAACGGTTAATACTGGAATTTGTAAAAACTAAAAAGAAGTGACTTAGTTACACTAGCACAATGAATGGAAGTTCTTTTATGAAATATTTGCCTTACCATTAAATATGGCTTTTTTCAAAGCACAAATAAATTGCTCTTCAAGAAAACGACAACCATCCCACCTTAACTACCGGTCTTTACATGTTAATTAGTGCCCCCAACATAATACCTTTGACCATTAAAAAAGTTTTGTTATCACCTAAAGGTTTAAATGCCAAAGTAAACCAACAACTGTAAAAGTCAGTACATCTCGCAAAAGTAAACGTAGGCTTTCATATTTTACTTGTATATTCATTTAACCAAGAAACTCCGTTGAATACAAGTACTCTTTACCCTTTCAATCTCGGCTTCTTATTAAGTGTTTTAACCTTTAATTTGTTTACCTTGACTTTGGGAGTCTGACGTGCATTTTGAGAAACTTGATTCTTCGCTTTGAACTGCCATAAAGGGGAATCAGTGATTCACAACCCACATCCTCGTTATTGTTTCGCTCCCATTTTGTTTTATATATTAAGTATTGGTAGTACAGTAAATAAACAATTCAAATGTCAGAAATACATGTAATAGTTGAGTATGCATACAAAATATGAAGTCTCGATCTCTTATAATTCAAAAGTTATGGCGAAGGTAAAAGTTGACAATTAATAACGGAGAGACAGACGAACGGATAGAACAAAAGCAACATTAGACCCTGGATCTATCGATCTAGGTGCATAACTACAGCTTGTAAATTTTTTGCGAAAATCATACGGAAAGAATGTTCTCTAAATAAATCTTGCTTGGTTGACATGTAACCGCTTTGCTTTTATATATATATTTATTTTTACGATGAGAGAAATACACCCTCAAATGAAATTCTCTTTAAATTTTTGACTGATAGGAAGATCTGGCGAAGATAATGATAATGTCGTTGGTCGTCTTAGGACGACCGGGCGAGTCATTAAATATTTTGTACACTACTAATGATGTGACCAATATAAAGCACTTTCTGGAATATAAGATTACAGTATTTTTATAAGTAAAAAGCGTAACTAAAAGTTGTTTCTTATGTTCAACATTTAA
Source organism: Saccostrea glomerata (assembly GCA_003671525.1). Lineage (NCBI taxonomy): Eukaryota > Metazoa > Mollusca > Bivalvia > Ostreida > Ostreidae > Saccostrea > Saccostrea glomerata. Next base: position 41,161 of record PRKT01000666.1, read on the forward strand.
AAAATGACAGTCACGAAACCAAGAGAGGAATGTAATTACCTTTGTGCAATTTGTTAATATAAACGTTCATAGTATATAATTGAAATAGAAAAAAAGATTTGAAAATTTAAGGACATGCAATTCAAAGCTTCTGGAAGAATTAACATAGTCGTTGTCATGCAGCTTAGCTGAAGTCAAAAGAAATGTCGTTATGAGATAATTTTTTTTTCTGATAGAAGAGAATTTGAGATAAAAGCAATAAACTGCGTTAAGTGATTTTGGTAATTAAGTATCAAATATTTATTACAGAATTTTATGTTTAAGCCTTCTGGCTTCGCCCCCTCGGGACCCATTAGGGATACATGTACGTTTTAAACCCCTGCTTACTTAGGCGTCCACATCAAAAGTACCCTGCATACGCCTTTTGTTTTTTACACAAGCCCCAGAAATTACTCTCGACTGCATAAGTCGTTGAATGAATATATCAGCTAAGCGAAATAGAATATTCTTGCATTTTGTTTTACATTTCGAATAATGTGGCAATGGTATTTAAAACTAAAATTATTAATACAAAATTTAGTCTTCTTTAAAATGACGATCTTTACTGCAATTAATTTCAAAGGAAAATGTATTAACCATTAAATTGAATTCACAGTAAAAGCTTCCTTTAACATAAAATTCATTTTCCAGGAACTTGGTTGCACATCACTGATCAGGAAAAAAATCCTTCAGCAATAAAATTACATGAAATAGGATTGAGTGAGTTCTTTAGTGTATGTCAGACGTGGCTTCATGTACCTTTGGTTATTTAAATAATTTTAACCGATCTGTAAATTATGTATTCAACATCAATTATTGCACACTATACTTTAAACATATTTTATTGAATAATTCAATAAGGATTTGGCAACAGGCAAAGCCTATGTACACCCTCTCCTTGTATAACAGGTCAAGATACAGTAAATAATAATACATTTACATGATAATCAATAAAATTATAATGAAAAATTAAGATTCACAATCAGTATTATTAATCAATATTATGTTTCAAAAAAGATGACAACCCCCTAACTGTATACATATTATTTACATACTGTTCCAGCTTAAAATAATACAAATATTTAGAAAAAAAATTATGCATTTAATAGAATATTTCATATAACAGTGTCCCTAATTTAGTCTCTTAGAAGATTTAATAAATTTTTGTACATATGAAAATATTTTACCATTTCTTTGATAAGAGTATTGACATTTTCCTCTTAGCAGAGTGTCTAGTTCAAAAACAACATCAATATCATTTAATTTTTTTACCAATAAGTTTCTTGCAACATTATACGATGGGCAGATGATGAAATAATGTTCAGTATCTTCAGTATGAAATCCACATCTTTGACATGATTAAATATCTGATAAAAAAATGAATTTTTAAATGTGCATTAAGATTACTAGCATTGTTTCGCAGCTGACAATGCAAGATATTTTCTTTTTTGGTATATGTTTATCTACTAAGGTTAGGTAAGTGCATGTAAAATTTTGATAGAGTTCATTCATATTATTAGAGGTAAACACTTTTTTATTCCAATTAAGATTTTGTAAGTCATTGTTTAGGCCTTGATAATTTGCATTAATATAATTTCTAACTGTGCGGTTGAAGGCATGTTGCTTATATGTTTGAAATGAAATTTCTATAGAGACAGGTGAATGAGAATTATAAATGGGCTCATCGACTTCAACACTCTTAACTTTGGGTGGATCATTGGTTAGCACTAGGTCTATGCAAGTTCCAATATCAGTTGTAAAGTTGGTAGGCTCTAAGACAACATTACTTAAATTAAGTTGTAGTAGTCGGTTTTTAAATGTATTATTCCCAGGGGCTTACATGTTTACATTGAAATCGCCTAACAAAAACAAATTCATCTCTTATCTAGAGATCTTTCTGCAGTATTTGTAAATAAATCCCAAAAATCAGACACAGAGTTTGGAGGTCTGTAGATGACTCCAACCAAAAACTTTTGATTTTGTGACTGGATCTCTGCCCATAAAATTTCAATATCAGAAAAATTTAAATCATTTCTAACTTTAAAATTTAATCTAGTTGAAATGTAAAATGCAACTCCTCCACCATATCTATTTCTGTCTTTTCTAACTGGTTGGTAATAACCATCTAGTGAAAGATTACTATTGTCAATACTCTGATCTAAATGAGTTTCAGTAATGGCAATTATATCATTCCCTGAAAATTCATTTCTAATAATATCAAGTTTTGGAAGTAAACTACATACATTGTTGTGCACAATACTTAATATGTGTTTTTTATAATCTGCTGGACCTGGGTTTGTTTCCACACATCCACATATTAGTTATATTGTAATCACAATGATATTAAAGTGATTATTTGAGATATTAAAGATTTTTATGAAATAGTAAACAGGATACTGTTCACATTTTTTGTATTTGTTGCTTATCAAGAAAAAACATTTGAACTGACATCTCTAGCTACATGTAACTTGAGGATAATAATGAAATGATATATAGTGTGCAAATAATAGGCTGGAACAAAAATAAATGGAGAAAAATAAAACAAAACTAAATAGAATTCAAACAAGAAAAAACAAAAAAATGACCTAAAAAATATATGCAAATGAAAATCAAACTTTGTAGAACAAAAGGTGTTAACATATGTACACACACTGCATTTTTTGGAGTCTGAAACAGTTGTAGTAGGAATACCACATATAAATGCTCGGGATACAATAGTTTATTGTTGAAGTACTTTAAAATTTCACAGGTTTTAAACCCAAGCAAACAGTTTCCAAGTGAAATTGCTGAATGTGTCCAAAGAACAAATTCGAGCAAAAATTAATAGCCCATGACTCCAGTATTAAACATACACACAAAAGGATTAAGATGATTCTTAAGCATGTTAGTATTGAGAGAGTCAGTAAATTACTGAAAATTTCAGGATAGATTTGCAAATAGACAAATCAGTGTTAAGTTTCATACAAACGTTCACGTTTACCGTGTACTAAAAATAGACCTGGATTTTTCCCTTTCGGAAGAAAGCGTCTATGCGACGTTGAAGGTAAACACAGTCTTCGAGACAGACAAGAGAACAAATAGTGCAAGCTCAAAATCCAAAAATAAAAGTGGAATATTCTGTGGGATATTACGTTTTTTGTGACTTAACAAGTTAATTATGAGCACAGTTACACACATATTCACTTTTCCGTTTGAATTGACTCCGCACCTATTGCACTGTGAACCACTTTAGACAAGTCTTCTGCCCTCCTGATTGTTCTAGTTTTACCAACCAGGGTTTTTTACAAGGATCTTACCGTCGTGGGACCATGCAGCCTCAAATCTTTCATTTCACACCAGTTTGCGTGCTTCGAAAAGAATGCCCATTCTTCGTCTCGTGAGTGTCTCGTTTACGAAAATGTTATAGCCATTACTCTTATTTTCGTTGAAACTGGTTTGGTGGTATTCTTCTGTAAGGCATGCTTATAGGCTCTCCATCTGTTTAATTAATACGGTGCCTAACAGTCTCAGTGCATCCCAAGTCCAGGTCATTCTTCACAAATACATCAGAATTCATTGAGAATAGGTCTAAAATTTTCTGTCTTTCTTCTGAAGTGCATTCCATGTTCTCTGGGACAAGTGAGGATGCATCAAAAGCTGGTGGATCTCCAGTTATGTCATCATGCAGTACAACCGTTTCCTCCCTTACTCCTGTAGACAGAAACTCCGCTTTAGCTCGAGGTGCTGTGTCAACGTCGCATTCAGACACTAGAGCCACACGACTATTCTTCTTTAACCAAACATCAGTGTCCCTTGGATTCATGACTTTGATGGGAAAAGTTTGTCTGTCACTGACACACACAGAGTTTAATGCTATAACCCCAATGTTGTTTACTATTGGCTCGATGCACACAGTTTGTTTACGTCCAGGTTTACAATGAGGTCCAACAACGTTGATGAAGGATACTGAGTTCGATGGAATACACACATCCTCGTTTGCAGAAATCCTAGCAAAGCCCTTCACTTCCCCAACTCTTGCTTTGGCCTCGACTGTGTTAATATGTGGGACATCAGACCGGAACAGGTCGCAACACTGCGAGATAATGTTCATAGCTATAAGCCCAGGTACCTTCCTGTCACTCACATCCTTGACTATCAGAATTCCACGGTCTTTCACTGTGTGTCCATGCACCACTATATCAGTTTCAATATATCCTATATAAGGGATATCCAGTCCATTAGCTGCTCTTAGAGTTATAAATTGTTCTTGGATCATAGGAATAGTTGACAAATATTTATCATAAAATGACTCTGTGATAGTGCTCACCATAGAACCAGTGTCTAATAAACATTTAATGTCGATATTGCTAATAGTGATGTCTACTGTTGGACAAGGTGCAATTACGTTATAACTGTTCGAGCCAATTGTTGAACCCACTGCACGGCTCTCTGCAGTGGGCGCCACTAGTTTCCCTTCTTGGGGCAATTTCTCTTTATGTGCCCCTTCTCTTTGCAGTGGTAACACTGTACTGTCTTTGAGCGTGCTCCTTTTATGTCGGATAGCTCTTTCCTCAAGTCA
>PRKT01000666.1:46674-160474 GCA_003671525.1 Saccostrea glomerata
TATAACTTGGCACACAAGTAGACTACACTAAGATACATAATTCTTTGTATCGAATTTTAATTTTGATGAACGGTGTTGCTGTGGTTACTAAAAATAGAAATGTCTGTAAAATTGTTTCAAAATGCTACTCCTCCTACAGTTTTGGTCTGATTTCAGTATAACTTGGCACACAAGTAGAATACACTAAGAACATGAAGAGACTTTATCAACGATCATTATTCTATTTCTTGCTGTTGTAAAGCTTCAAATCCCAGCTGCTTAAGTACTTTTCTCTTCCTTTGCTATAAGTTCAAATCAGTAGAGCTACAGTCTCGACAGAGACTTCTGGTCTGCATACAGTGTGGCTTCTGTTTTCTTTTTCGGCTCCTCTTGATCTTGGGCTAGGACAATGGCTTCTTCCCTTAAGTCATGAAAAGTCATTGTTTCATTTGTGCGGACAATTCTTTTCAGCTCTCTACGGAGCCATGGCTCACAAACATTTTCTGCTAACTGGTCCCGTAACATAGAGTCTCTTTCTTTCACACGGGATTCGTCTATCCTAAGAATTCGCTCGAGTTTTCCCATCAATTCTACTGAGAAGTCTTGTAGAGACTGACTTCGTGATTGTTTAGAGCTATAGAACTAAGATAATAGTTCAGACACAGTTGCTCGTTCGCCAAAAACTTCTTTCAGAATCTCCAGGACAGCTTCCGGACTCTTTTTCTCTTCTGTTGGGCGAAATCGCATCTCTTCTTTCGCAGGTCCCTCAAGATGACTAAGGACAAAATCTACTTGTTCTTCCTGTGGTGTAGGACGTGCTTTAAGAATTTTGGTCATCTCCTCCGTGAACTCGTACACAGATACTCCTTGACCTTTCTTCCCCGAGAACTTTTCCACTTTCCGCAGCTTTGGGGCAAACACAAGCTGTTGTCCTCCCTTTGTTGTTGTATTCTTCTCCAGCTTGACCTTTTCAAGTTCAGCCCTCAGGGCCTCCAGCTGGGCTTTGACTTCCTTTTTGTTCATCTTGATGCTGCTTTCTATCCACCACCACCTTTAGAAAAAATACCGGCGACGCCATTTGTGGACGAGTTGGTTCAGATTTCATTATTTATTAACACAAATAAAAGGTGGCAGTGTACATGGAAACCTGCAACAAAAAGGAAAAGCAAGTTGTACACATATGACTGCACTTAATCATAAAATAACATGCATAGAACAATGGAGTGAACAAATAGTGGTGTCATGTAAGATACGAATAAGAAATATTATAGGGGGCTCTACCCTAGATGGCACATGTACTATGGTGCATATGATCTATAATTAATTTGGTATATAAACTGACTTAACTTACATATCCTTAAGATAAGTATAAGTAAATCTACATTAATACATATGCTACTTCAGCTTACTGTTATGTTAGTTAAAGTATAGTACAGCCCTAAGTGTTTTGATTCCTAACAAAATATTATTAATGTGTAATAATAAAAACACAGTACATCATCCATGTAACTATGACTAGCAAGACCTTTGACTAGAAATCCACAAGTACAAACATTTCTCATTGATAACTTACAATGACTATTGTGAGAGTGGCGCCAAGTGATCCCAAATATTGCGCCTTACCGGATATACCTAACATGGTCTGACTTTACATTAGAATTGACCATTCCGGATTGTACAGGACATGCAATAATTGCTAAATAACACAATCGAGCTACCAATCACAATAAGGTATTTAGAATTATAAATGAGTATTATTCAAATAACATTAAAACCTATCTGTGACTAGTTTGATACATATAATGTAACAATCGAACAAAGGAATTCATAATGGCGGGAATACAAACTGACACTGTAAACAAAGACTGCCTATGCAACCTATTTCTATGTTGTAAACTAAGACAACTAATTAAACAGAGGATATACATAACTACTATAGTCTAGAACATACTAAGATATAAAATCATCAAGTAGAACTTACCTAACATGTGGCTAAATAGGCAGTAAAGAACATCTGACAACACCTGCCATGTGAGGGGAACTCTTTTACAATGCCTAAAATTAAAACCCGGACTGACGAAAAATATGTTCCGGTGCACTCTACTACATCTGGGACACTTTTTTTTTGTTTCACCGAAATCCTGACCCCTAAATTCTTTCCACACTCTATGTGTTCTGCTTATTTGATTAACGGATATCTTTGTATGTTTTGATGTTAAAATGTAGTTGTTTATTAGGTTCAAGACAATGTTTTCTGTACTCTCATTCTGTGTTTCGGGAATCCCACAAAACTTTAGACAGGTCCTCCTAGAGTACTGCTCTGCTTCGTCCATTCGCTCCTCAAGATTGTTTACCTTTTGTTCTAACTCAGCAATCTTATTGAGCAAACTATCAGAAATCGGATTTTTGAATTGTTCATTGTTAAAAATGATATTAACTGCGTGTTTTACACTTTCTTCGTCTTGAGATAAAGTTTCAATCATATCACTCAAATTGTCAAGTTTTCCCCCATGTTTTGATTGGAACATGTTGAATTATTTGAATCTATTCAAGGTCTTTTTTCTCACTTTGGTTTTTATTCCGATTTCTATTTCCTCCCATCATTTAGATTTTCACACATGAATGAATGAACTAGTAATGTAACACTTGACTGATTACAAATGGCGACAAATGGCGATGAAAACAGTTTACTGATGGTAGTGTTGTAAATTAAATATCTCAAAATATGGGTGTTGCTAAAACGCGGAACGGAAAACGGAACGGAACGGAAAACGGAATATATTATTTTGGATTAAATCACTTAAAATACACAAATTTTATCATAAACGATATATATTGTACATTTTTACACAATCAATCCCCCACTATTAAATAAAGTTGATTTTGTCATGCTCAGTCTCTTACAGGGATCGAAATTAACTTTTTTAACCACTAGCAAATTTTAGCTAGTGACTTTTTTTCCTACTAGCAAAATTAAATTCTTACTAGCAATTTTCAAAGTTTACTTTTTTTAAAATTAAAGATACAGTCATACCTCTCCTTTTGTTTTTATTTTGACAGGGAACACTTAGTTTGTGCCTGCATTTTGAATTTTCATATTATTCTTAATGTTTTTGTAAGAATATATAATATGCATCAAATTTCAGAATATGACTTGGTAGACAAGTTACACTTAATATATACATCAAAGAAATGAATGATACATATAGTTGAGACAATTTGATCCGTGGCAATGACGTCTAGTGAAATGTGAAACTCACGTTCCCATTTTCTAACGGTTTTGACAGAAGCAGTGACGCTAACACCTTCCTGTGTTGAGTTAACATGGACGAGGTCATTATTGTTTACATCTGAAACAGCTGACTGGGATTAGGAAGTGCACTTATTAGGTTTAAAATATTTATTTAGCGAATGCATGATTGATCATGCATCAAGACGCCTTGGCCTTTCGATCCACACTATGCATGTACTTTGCAACGCGTCTTGATACTCATTCGATAAAGCGTCTCTAAGCATAAGATCAAAAGTAAACTTCAAAAGGCAACGAATAAACCCGGATTATCCGGAAAAAGATCGCTTTTTTTACTCGCAAAAAATTGCGACCACTGGTGATTTTGATTTTCAACTCGCATTTAGCGAATATTTCCCTGGAATTTCATTGCCTGTCTTATTTACAAAAGTCGCTAACAGTCACATAGAATCGAAATTGAAAAGGGGTTGATGGGTGGGTAAACGAACTGGAAAAGTATTTGACAAGAAAAAAAAACACAAAAAGAAGGAAGACAATTGTTTGATTCGGGATGGGAGATAAAACACAAAAAGAAAACAATTGTTTGATTCGGGAGGGAGGATGAGTTCAACCTCCAAACATTTTTCAGTACTATTTTTTTTACACTAACTTACTACATTTATTATATTCACAAAAAGGGTGTAAATGTGAACTTGAACGAACATTTCCGTAGTAAAAAGGTTATGACTGGGGGAGGGGGCAAATATTTGATATTTAGATGAACCACGGAAAGAGAAATAAAATGTAAAAAAAAAAATTAAAAAATAAGATTACGATTAGGGCAAACCTTGGTTGTTAAAATTTTATTCAAAATAGAGTGGAGTTTAGGGCAAACCTTAACGGCAAGCTCGAATAAACGTAACCTATACACACTGGTTGTTAAGGTTTCGTCAAAGGTCAACATGTCCAAAAATTTATTTTTACAATAGCCCCAAAACTATGTAAGGTATAAAGTTAAAACTTTTACACTTTATCAATTTTTTTATTGATTAACACCCTTCCCCGCAGTCACGCATTTTAACGCATATACCATTTCCTATTTCTAACGCACAATCACGCATTTACCGTTTCCCCGCAATCACGCATTTTCACGCACTTCAAAAACTTCATTTAATCTTCAATTTATTGCCAAATTCCAACTATTTTATACTTGCTTGTATCTCATGAAATAAGAAAAGTTATTTTCTAATTAAAATATTATTTCAGAATATTATTTACGCTAAACTTTAGAGAAATTTGTACCCCGCTATAACGTGCTTGCGGGGAAATGAAAAAGTAATACTTCTATGACGCAAGGATTCAATGTATGTTGCATAGCAATTCTGTAAGTTGTAAAGAGTTAACAGATAGAAAGTGTCACTTGATAAGATAAATACTTGGTATAATATTAATTGAGAAAAATTCTTCATAACAATGCATATATTTTCAAAAAAATACACCTAATTAATTCCGTGCTTTTAGTGAAAACAATCATTGCAGAAACTAAGTATGTTTATCAATGAAGGGCAAGTTGGACTTGGATAGCCTCTGGAAAGTTGTTTTCCCTGTTTATTTTGTCCAAATATTAAGACTTGAAAGTGAAAGTACACTGCAAATGGTGGATTCTAAAGGAGTCTTGTCTTTATACATGTCATGCTTTAAATAACAGCCTTTCAGAGACCATTCACGTCCAACTTGCCCTTCAATGATAAACATATATTATTTCTGCAATGTTGGTTTTCACAAAAAGGACAGAATTAAGCAGGTGCATTTTTCAAAAATATGCACATTTTCTGATACAATTTTTCTCAAAAAATATTTTTTCAAAAATATTTGTTATCAAGTAATACTTTCTATCTCTTAATCAGTGATATATTTAAAAACTGTAAACGTTTTGACTTTATATCACACAAAGTTTTGGAGCTATTGTAAAAATAATTTTTTAGACATGTTGACCTTTGACGAAACCTTAAAATTTTATTCAGAATTCAGAATAGAGTCCTTTTCTGGATAGACTAAGTTGTGGTAGATATAATGCAGATTGCAGAATTTTTGCATTCATTAAAGTTAAATTTTGTTTGTTTGCAGCACATATGTGTTCATGGTTGGGGGGGGGGGGGGGGGGGGGGGCGTAAGTGAATGTAAAAAATGAGTTTGTTTAACCGCTCATCGGAAAGATCTGAGAAGTTGTAATAAGTCGCCCCCCTCCCGTTTTTGTGTCCAAAATGTACACAAGGTTGAATAAATCAATTTTTAATGTGGCTTTGGGCCCCTACACAGACCCGAAACCGCCACCCCCTTTCATGACTCGCGAATTCGACATTGCGGGCTCATTACACCACTTTCTGATGACGTACTACACAAAAAAAAACCTCCATTGTGTCGACCTGTTTCCTCTGGGGGACGAATTACACAGGTACCTCTAAAATATGAACCTAACCTTTAAAACGCTTAAAAAATAGATGAAACATGCAGTGTTATAAACAGTGAAAACAAAGTAATTGATTCGTTATGCATAAACCAAGAAGAATTGCTTTTAAGCAGAAACAAAAAAACAACAACAGTCAAATCTTCGCCAAACAAGTAATGTCAATTTCATAGCGATGCATGCAGTGAGCTCTATCGATCAATGACATGTTTGTATGGAGGAAATTCGAGTTAAAATCTACAACCTTGTTGAAATTAAAAAGTTATTTACTTGCACTATTTACTGTGTTGGTGTTAGTTTATATATTTGTTTTAATTGATTTAAATGTATACTCTGGCAATTTAAAGCTTTGTTCTACATTTTAGATGTAATGTCAAATGTTCCTTAGTGTTTTGAGTCTTGGGTAATTAGGAAAGATAACTCTTGAAAGTGGACTTTTTATACCAAGTACTTTTTAAATTGAATTTTTCATTTCGTTTAAACATTCTTCATTCAATTTGACACATGTAATTCATTGAAATACATTCCTTGTCTCTTCAGAAGTCATTTTCTTAATGTTTTAAGCATAGATTAAAAAGATAATGACATTAATAGTTTTTTCTAATAAAATTATTATTAGGGTGCCTACTAGGTATTATGAGGTATTTTCACTGTGTGTACTTGTCTTAATAAGATGCCCATCATTTGACACTGAAAGTTCTGATATTCTGTTAATAATAAACTTGAAATGAAACATTTCACTTAAATCAGACAAAAACTAAAAAAAAATTATAAAAAAATATTTATGATATCAATGCCCCCATCTGGATATTTGACATCTACATTATAAGTGGTGCTGTATTGAAATCTAAAATAAACTGTGGATGTAATGAGCCACTGTAACAAAAAACCAAAATGGCCTTACGGCTTTAGTGGGACAATTTGGTTTGAGGGTCTAATAAAATCAGACCTGTTGACTCTTACGATTTCGCCCAACGTTTTGCTATTATAAAAATACGGAAATCGGAAACAAGTTCGTTTAGAATCTAGCAGTTAGTTTTTGTTATGGACTGTCTTCGTTTCACGCCAAGTCGCAGTGGATGCTGGCACGAAAAAGATCCCTCACTGCTTAATGGCCCTAACTGTCGAGTAGAAAACAAGATGTCTGGTCTCCAACGAGTGGTTGCGTCTCCATTTGAGTGACAAAATTCACGACAGAGGGGTGCTAAACAAACTCGATGTATAATCAATCAATTCTACTTTTTTCTTAGGTAAAATGTTTAGATGAGTTAATTTGACAGAAATTTTTTTTATCAGATTGTGGGATCCCTATCAATAAAGAAAACAATGCCACGTGGAATGTACAGGACTGGGACGGAATAGGGATAATAAAACGAATGCACATCAAATGCTTGGATTCTTTTGAACAGCGAGGATCCGGAATGATCGTATGCGATAAAAATGGGAACTGGATATCAGACTTGGTTTGTCAAGGTTTGAAAAAAAAAACATCTTTATATTGTCGTTTTCAAGTACCCAAGTATTTCTTTTCTTTTTTTTTAAATTTTTTATTTCCAAGATTCTTATTGAATACAAAATATACAGTATTTTCTGTGGTTGAAATTTTTTTGCGATTTTACACCTAAAACGTTATAAATTAATTTCTGCGGTTGCATTATACCGGCAAAATTAAAATTACAGGAAGTGACAACCAAATGTTAAGGGAAAGTAACAGCTCAAAGAACCAAACTCGCATCTTGCAACCTTTTTATTACCGTATCATAATAATTTTTACCAATTACATTTTGTAAATGGAAAGAAAATATGTATGGCAAGCCCGGGAATCGAACCCGGGACTCCTGTATCTCTAGTCAGGTGCTCTACCAACTGAGCTACCCAGGTCGATATCCACGGCCCAAACCATAACATTCCTCCCTCTATATTTACATTTGCCAATGTCTTTCCTTATATGACAAAACTAAAAACCAGAAGTCTCTGTCAAGACTGTAGCTCTACTGGTGTACTTATAACAAAGGATGAGAAAAGAAGCCATTGCCATCAGACCAAAACTGTAGGATGACTAGAGTTTTAAAGGAATTTCAAGGAAAATTCAATTTTGAGTAACCATGGCAACATAGTTCATCGAAATTAAAATCCAATGCACTATTTTATGTATCTTAGTGTAGTCTACTTGTGTGCCAAGTTATATTGAAATCGGACCAAAACTGTATGAGGAGTAGCATTTTGAAAAATTGTTTGCAGACAGACGGACAGTTAGACAGACAGAAGGACGGACGACGGACACCTTACTATCGCATAAGTTCTTCTGGTCTCTGACCAGTAGAGCTAAAAATTCATTGTAAATAAAGCCTTCAAAATAGGAGTGGCGTTTTAAAGGAATTTCAAAGAAAATTCTATTTTTAGTAACCATGGCAACACTGTTCATCGAAATAAAAAAAAAAAACCGATGCACTATTTTATGCAACTTAGTGTAGTCTACTTGTGTGCCAATAATATTGAAATCAAATCAAAACTGTAGGAGGAGAAGCGTTTTCAAGGAATTTCAAAGAAAATTATATTTTTAGTAACCATGGCAACACCGTTCATCGAAATCAAAAACCGATGCACTATTTTATGTATCTTAGTGTAGTCTACTTGTGTGCCAAGTAATATTGAAATCAGACCAAAACTGTAGGAGGAGTAGCGTTTTAAAGGAATTTCAAAGAAAATTCTATTTTTAGTAACCATGGCAACACCGTTCATTGAAATCAAAAACTGATGCACTATTTTATGTATCTTAGTGTAGTCTACTTGTGTGCCAAGTAATATTGAAATCAAATCAAAACTGTTGGATAAGTAGCGTTTTAAAGGAATTTCAAAGAAAATTCTATTTTTAGTAACCATGGCAACACCGTTCATTGAAATCAAAAACCGATGCACTATTTTATGTATCTTAGTGTAGTCTACTTATGTGCCAAGTTATATTGAAATCAGACTAAAACTGTAGGAGGAGTAGCGTTTTGAAAAATTGTTTACAGACGGACAGACAGACAGACGGACGGACACCTTACTATCGCATAAGCTCTTCTGGTCTCTGACCAGTAGAGCTAAAAATGAAATTCAATTTTCAATGACATGCAGTCGGTCACATGATCAGACTTTCTTGCGTATGGAAAGCAAACTGCACGAGACATTTGGAAAGTCTTAACTGTGACGTTATATGACGTCGTATTTATACGTTATGTTGCATTCAAAAACAAAGTCTAAATGAGCAATTTGTCTTTGTAATGTGAATAGAAATAAAAATATAAATATAAGAAATAAAATATCATTTTTAAAGTGTCAATGGGTTATGACATGAAGTCGGTACGTGATTAAATCTACTATAACGCCCGAAATTGATCACGTGACCGACTTCATGTCATATCCCAATGACACTTTTAAAATGATATTTTATTTCTTAATTATATAATCTTCGTCCTCGAAGACACAACCCAAGTTCTTATTAGCCCCTGGCAGGACTTTCACCTGCAAGTCCTGGGGTGGTCAACGACACCAAATCTTGAACAGGAAAGGAGAAAATGTATGGCTGGACCATGAATCGAACCCGGGACCCCTGTATCTCTAGTCAGGTGCTCTACCAACTGAGTTATCCAGGCCGATATCCACAGCCCACACCATAACACATTCAAACGCTTAAAGTTAACAGTTTACAATTGTAAAAGTAAAATGTCATCGATCACTATTAAATGTCATGAACAATGAATTACTACATTTGTTTAAAATCACTGATAAAACTGAGAGATAACAAAATCTATTTTACAATTGACAAGATTGTACCCAACGGCCTCAGCAATCCCTTGTACATACATTGTACCACTCTGCAGACAGCAGCTTAAAGAAAGATAGTCGGAGATTGGGGGGGGGGGGGCAACGTTTTTTCCGCTTAATCTCTCTAGCTACTTCGATATTTGTGATGCTGACCATTTTTGAAACCGAACCTTCAATTTGTTTTTTATCATTTTTTTGCATGGTCAGATCCATCGGTTGTAACCAATTAGTGCAATTTGGGGGTATAAACACAATGCAAATTTTCAGGTGTTTTTTTTAAAAGACACCTCTGAATTCTTCCTCCATCTGCGCCCTGAATACATCAAAAATGCATTATGCATTTTATGAAATTTGAAGACCAAATCGCCTTTTTGGTTTTTCGGAAATGGGACATAAGAACTGTTACGAGGTTCTTTTGATTTTTATTTCTTGGAAATAAAAGATGTTGTAGTTTTTTAATATAATTTATTGGACGTTTATAAGTCATCAATTGCAAACATATGGCGTCAGCATAAGGCACAGCATCAATTGATTTGTATCCTTATTCAGGATGAAAACTGTTGTCTTTCCTTATTCAGGAATGTTTGCCTTATTCGGGCATTTCTTAGTATGTATTTCCTTATGGAGAAACTATGATTCTTATTCAGAACCACGCAAGCCAACAGACTAACAAATTGACAAAAAAATCATGGTTTATATACAAGTTATAATAATCACGTGATTAAATTAAAGCGCCATCTATACATAACTACAAAGAACGATAATCATGACATGAAATAAACATTCAAGTTATTAAACATATTATTTGTAAAGTAAAAAAAAAACACATAATTTATAGAAGTGTCTACTTATAAAGTCAATAACAGAACACTTTGTATGTGATTTGAGTGTAAATCCTTAATAATCAAGCAGATTATTTAAACAAATGACTATGTAAACTAGAAATAGATCAATTGAACAAATGATTCGAAATGATAGATGTCCAAGGATGGGTCCTGTACTTGGACAGGTCCGTGTCCTGGATATATCTAAGGCAGACACAAATCTCCAAAGTCTCCGTCCTATACACAGACAGATCTTATTTATTATTCCGAGGTAATGTAATTACAACATTATTTACTTGATATAACTATAAACCCAGAATACTACACATATATAGTATGTTAAATTAATATAAGCGTCCTCCGCACCTCTAGTATTTTATCTCTTAGGACCTTCTACCTTGTGTTTCGACTGGCAACTGCCAGCTTTCTGAAGAACACTCTTATATACACTGCCGATTACCCGGACTAACCTCGGCCGCTATCATAGTGCACTAGGATAACGTCCAGCTTACGTAATATACACTTGCATCCCGAGCCCGATCTGCCACAATTTGATGTGTACTCAAGCTGTGTTATGTTGTTAGCCCAGTGGTTGGGGCTTTGCTTTACATGCCAAGCTAATGTAAAGTCATAGGCCGGGTGGCATGTAGCAGCTCAACTTGTTGATTAGCTGTGCAGCTATTAATTCTCCCGTTTTAGTGCCTACAAAATACACGAGGTTTAATTAAGTCATTTGTTGCCACCAGTTGTAATTTAATGAACCTTGGTACAAGTATGAGTGACGGGTCCTTCGGATGATACCTTAATAACGAGGCCCCGTGTCAGCGGCAGGCGTTGGCACGATAAAGATCCCTCACTGCTCAATGGCCCAGAGTGCCGAGTAAATGTCAAAATTTGAAGACCTTATGAGTGAAAAATTCTCGAGACGGACGTTAAACAATAAATACAATCAATCAAATATGAGTGATAGATATATCAGATGAAAATCTAGGTCAAGTTTTGTTTTGGGTACGGTCGCGCCATTCTTGACGGAGTTATGCCCCTTGGACTAAGAAAAATTACAAGTATTTGCACTTTCCGTTCATTTTCTACGTAGAGCTTGCACGTAGTTAAATGAAATTTACTATACAGATATACATCAGATGAATATTTAGGTCAAGTTCTGTTTTGTGTACGATCGCGCCATTTTTGACAGAGTTATGCCCTTTTGGACTATGAAAAATTCCCAATGGGGGTGGGGTAAGTGTTTTACAAACATCTCTTGTTTTTGTAATATCAATATTTGTACATGTATTTTTTTCTCTTTTAGTGCCTGCTGATTGTAAGGATCTCCATGAAAATGGTCACACTAAATCCGGTGTATACCCGATTTATCCTTATGGTACCGACTTCCGTCCTATCAAAGCTTACTGTGATATGAACACAATGGGAGGAGGCTGGGCGGTAGACTATAATAAAATTTTAAAATTGGCAAAAGAAATGTTTTTGAGATTTTCTCATTCAGGTTTGCAGGGCTCTGATTATGGGCAAAAACATTCACAATCAAAATCTTGATTTCACTAATGAAAGAAAAATTCGTCATAATATTAGTAACGGAATAAATATTTTTATTTCGGAAGGTTTTACAAAAACGAGTTGATGGATCCTTGGACTTTGACAAGGACTGGGAGGCATATAAGATTGGTTTCGGTACACCGGAACAGAATGTTTGGATCGGTAAATATATCTTAACAAAAATTTCTTATTAAAATCGGGCCATTATTACAATTTCATGACAAATAAACTCTGTATCATAGCATTTTACACAGAAAATTATGATCTGATTTTAACACAGGGTAATACATCTATGTACATGTACTTATCAACCCTCACTGATAGTTCTTAAACCTAAAAAAAAGTCAATTGAGGCAATGTGGGGAAAAACAGAACATTTAACCAGAGGGCATTATGATGATTGTGTTGTGTCCTCCTCCTTGATTATAACAATAAACCGACAGGTCCATAAAAAAATAAAGTCGCGGGAAAATGAAAAATGAATGTTATGTGGAATACGATGAACTCTTCCTCATCAACATGATAACTATAATCTGATTGTGGGACGGTGCATTGCAAAAGCTCTATTTATTTTTACACAGGAAATGATGTAATTCATCAGTTGACAAAGGGAAACAACTCGTCCCTTTTTGTTTCCATCACTCTCGAGAATGGTACAAGACTGTTTGAGTTGTACGAAAATTTCGCCATTTCTGACGAAACAGAGAAGTATAAACTATTTCTGGCGGGACCCACATGGGGAACCTTAGGTAGGTGACTAGAGTGACTGTTTTATGTTACCTTAAAATCCACCGGTCGTAACTAGGCCTAAACTTTTAGTGAGGTGGGGGTCTGGAGACCGCCCAGTTCCCCAGCGTGTAGTTCCTTGCTTTTCGCAAACGTTAAGATGAAACGTAAAGGTTTTTCTGCGTTATATTTATACCCCACGCAACTAGTTGCGTGAGGTATAATGTTTTTGACCCGTCCGTCAGAGTGTCAGTCAGTCAGTCAGTCCTTTTTTTTTTTGTCAGCGCAACTCCTCATAAACCGCTGCACAGAATTTTGTCAAACTTTGCAGGTATTTAGGACACATTGTGTAGATGTACATATTACCAGATAATTCCGATTCCTTTATTTTTTCTGGGAATTTCAACACTTTTTAACTTAGATTTTTGGCCATACCTTGAATAAAGAGATGAACATTTTGTCAGCGCAACTCCTCATAAACCGCTGCACAGAATTTCATCCGACTTTCAAGATATTTAGGACACAATGTATAGATATGCATTTTACCAGGAAATTCTGAATCTTTTTTTTCCTGGGAATTTCCGCACTTTACAACTTAGATTTTTGGGGATATCTTGAATATAGTGATTAACAGTTTGTCAGCGCAACTCCTCATAAACCGATGCACAGAATTTCATCAAACTTTGCAGATATTTAGGACACAATGTGTAGATGTGCATATTACCAGAAAATTCCGATTCTTTCATTTTTTCCGAGATTTTCAGCACTTTGAGTTTTGGGGGAGCGTGGGGTATGTGAGCTTGCTCACTTTTTCTTTCATTCATAATATTTACATTCGCTGTGATTTTCTACTAAGCCAACTGTGAAATTGATTTGAAAATCATTTTCGTGTATACTCACGCGTAGAAATATACACGGAGGAACGTGCGTTACCGTGACGTCACAATAGAGCTACAGCGACGTTAGTAAAAAGTATTACAATATAGGGCAGCGAGAAATTCAAATATTGAGTATATTTTCGGTGCTTCCAAACATGTAAAATGTAAATATAAGGAATGTTTTTAAGTTTAGTTTGAATTATTGGTGTGAGAATCACAGACTTGCACGTAGGCATATTTTTCATGAAGCGCGCTATGCCTACGTGACAAGTCTGTGTGATTCACACACCAATAATTCACACAAAACTTAAAACATTCCTTAATTGTATCGTTTTCATGCAGAGGTCAATAATGTATTAAACAAGAACTCAGCAACATTACCAAGGGTTTAAAAAACAATTCTAATGCAATTGTTTTGTAAAACACTTTTTGATTGGCTAATGCACTGATGTTTGAAGCAGTAAAACGAGCATTAACGAGCGTGAAAGCTTTTTCATTGTGACGTCATAATAGAGCGACGCAAAAAACACAACGCTCAGTGACGTATTTCATGTAACATAATTCATCAAAATAAGACGTAAACAACAAACAAAATGCATGGATTGCATTAGAATGGGAATAACTAATCTTCTAATTTGGTATTTGCGACCGTTAATGCTGATTTAACGGTCGCAAACATCCGTTTTACCGGCTCCGCTTACGCGTCGCCGGTAAAACTCAGTTTGCGACCGTTAAATCAGCATTAACGGTCGCAAATACCAAATTAGAAGATAGTTATTCCCCAAATTGAAAATAGGAGGAAATACCAAATTTTAGATTTATAACATTCTAATTTTAAGATAACCTGTACTTGACAACTCACGGAACAACTTCTAAACAACGCTAACTGATAAAGGGCGGAAACCCTTCTTACCTTCAGATTCCCTTTAAATTTGGCATTATATTAAAAACATCAAATTTCTATAGTAAAACCGTCCTTTTAAGAGTGTTTTTTTTTTTAAATTCAAGTATCGGAAGGCAGACAATGCCCCCTTCTCACTGCCACTAACATAAAGTATATTCCCTGAGGAAATATATCTCTAGGAGGAATAAATCTTTTTCCCAGACATTCATGCATGAATTGCTTATTAAACCGAAACAAGCAAACATTTTTATTACTAATCAGCAATTTTGTGACGTCTACTACTCTCGGGAATTTTCATTCAATGAACGACAGCTGTATCGCGGGAAAATGCACTTGATATTCGAGGAGGTGGAATACAATTGAAAACAGTCGAGGACCGTAAAATATTAAAGTTTTATGTCCCGATCACGCGATACAATCTAGAACCAATCAGATAGCATGTTTTCTAGAATTAATATAATGTTGTGAAATAATACTGTCTTCACTCATTTGCCATGGAGTATGAACGATTTTATTATTTAAACAAGAGGTCCATTGGCCACATCGCTCACCTGAATAGCTTTGAGCCTTTGACCATCATGTTCTTGACCAGATTTCCCCCTTGTAATACCTTCTGTTACCCCACCCTACCCCAAGGGTAATAATTTGAACACTTTAAAATCTACACCAACCCACGATGGTTTTACATAAGATTCAGCTTCTATAGCCCAGTAGTTCGATCCCGAGAAGAATATTTTTAAAGAGTTTCCCATATATTTCGATGTAACACTTGGGTTCTCTTTTCTGCCCCACAAGGGTCATGATTTGACTAATTTAGAATTTACACTACACCAGGATGCTTTTATAAAATTTTCGCTTTTCTGGTGCAGTAGTTATTGAGAAAAAAACCTATTTACTTGAATGTAAATATTGGATTCGAAATTGAGGCCACGCATGATATAAACAATTAAGAATATATACTACCCACAGGCCTTTGGATCGCTTAAAAAAATTGTGTGTGTAAAAAAAATTTTTTTTTTCAACACCTCAATTTTTTTCTAAGAGATCTTAAGGCCTGTGATACTACCCCAGGATGCTTCCATATACCGGTAAGTTTCAAATTTTCTTGACAAGTGGTTTTTTGGAGAAGAAAATATTTCATATATATACATTTTAATGTGAAATTTTGATTCCCTATTGTGGCCCCGCCCAATCCCTAGTGATCATGATTTAATAAAAAATAGATTTTACAATATAAAAGCATGCTTCCACATACGTTTCAGCTGTTCTGGCCTAGTGGTTCTTGAGGAGAAGATTTTTAAATGACTATATCCTATTTCTATCCTAATTAATTATCTCCCCTTGTGAGGGGACTTGACCCTTTATTTCAACAATTTGAACTCCGCTTCACAAGAATACTTTGTAGAAAGTTTGTTTAAAATTGGCCTAGTGGTTCTGGAGAGAAAATCTAAAACGGGTAATTTTACAGTCGGACCGACAAACAGACAGCTATACACGGATAAAGAGACGGACGGACGACGGACAAGATGTGATCAGAAAAGCTCACCTGAGCTTTTGGCTTAAGTGAGCTAAAAGAATAGATTTAACCCAAACATGAAGCTACACATGTCATTGTTTTGTATTTTCTTTAAATTCAACAGGTGACAGTATGTTGGACACTGGGTATCGATCACGTGACCTGTCTGGGATGTATTTCTCTACTCACGACAGGGATAACGACAGGGACTATGATGGAAGCTGTGCTGCTTACTATCAAGGAGGGTGGTGGTTTAACAACTGTTACCGGGCCTTCCTGAACGGTCCAACATATACCATTTGTCCTTGGTATCCCGCAGTTGAATACGGGTCCTCTGTCAGGGGGACTCTGATGATGATCAGGCGGCACTAGGTAACAGCATTCGTTGTAAGTTAACATTAAAAAATTTCTTCGATAATTGTTTTTCACTGTGACGGATAACTTGATAACCAAGTTGATAAGTCTCGCGGTAAAATGGTGTCTAGCCTGTCACTGTGCCTAATCAATTCAAACAAGTAAAAGGAGTATATATGATAAGAGCCAATTTTGGCCCCCTAAAAATCAACATTTTAGAATGACATTCAGATATGTTTAATTGATATTTATTTTGAAGAAGAGATGATATTAGAAATATTTCTGATATATTTTTCACATTTATATGCACTCTCTAGCTGTAAATGACATGAGAAATAATGCTATTTTTGCTATCTAACAAAAAAGTCAAAAATATGCATTTTTCTTGATGTTTTTTTCTTACGGGAAACATAGAGCGCTGTGTAGAACATATATAATTTTTCTATCACTAATCAGTATTGCATAGATACATCTTTGGTAAAAATATAAATCTTGTTCTAGGCTGCGCTCTATATTTTCTGGAAGAAAAACTGCTTGAAAATAAGCAGTTTTATACAAAATATGCTAAAATGGCGGGAAAACGTGATTTTTATGATGTCATATTTCTGAAATAACGGCATTTTGATAAAAATGAAAATGACCA
The DNA here is from genome assembly GCA_003671525.1 of Saccostrea glomerata. Taxonomy (NCBI): domain Eukaryota; kingdom Metazoa; phylum Mollusca; class Bivalvia; order Ostreida; family Ostreidae; genus Saccostrea; species Saccostrea glomerata. The sequence goes on from PRKT01000666.1 coordinate 63,559, forward strand.
ATAAAGGTCGCATACATAGCTGTACAAATTAAAGCTATAAATAAAGTAAAATTAAGATATTCATTTTCAGGGGCCAACTGAGACACTTACCATGTATCGCTATTTCTTTATGTATATTTGGCGTTCAGTGGTTTTTATATACACAGTTAGAGAAGTTTAATATGTCTTTGTTTTTAATTTTCTTACATTCACAGCTGATGATTATATAAGGACTTCATAAAGGCTCTCGGAACTATTCCCATGAAAGATACACAGCTGATGATTATATAAGGACTTCATAAAGGCCCTCGGAACTATTCCCATGAAAGAGACATTTATTTAATAGCTTTTACATCTGGACAGAGATACCCTTTTACTCCAATTTAATTTTGTTCGTTTAATTTTTCTTGAACGAAATAACACTCTTTACTTATATAACTGTTTTCAATTAAATTGAATGGAAAAAAATATTTAGTTCTTATTTTGAAATTCTACAATATGGACCTACCTTGACAAGTAAAGGAAGAACACTATATCAATATGAAGCATATTGTCTAAGAACTCCCTAAAAACAAAAAAGATACACAAACTATGTCATAATATAACCAACTATATTTTATTGCATAATCGCTTATTTCCCGTAAACAATACAGTAATGGTCATATACGATTTATTTTAACAAATCATGTACATATTACTTTATTAAATAATCACATAGATATCAGGGATATAACAATTCAAAGGCGGATCCATCACCGAACGTGCAATCCTCAAACACCACCCCACCTCTTGTTTTCTTTTCAAAATTTTGTTTGTATAACAAGTAAAGCATTTACATCAAGTTTAGGACATACATTGAGAAATGGAAATTACCATTGTATATCGACAATACGTCGTAGATATATCTAAATGTCGAGTTGAAGGCAACAGCAAGTGATTTCGTCTTTTCACGCATAATGTTTTGCATAAATTCTGCTTCATATGAATATAAAATAGGTCTGCTAATTTGCTTAAAACGGAGCGCAATTGGTACCCATGGAATTGTCAATCAGAAACTCAAGCATCTCTTTGATGTCAACTGCAGAGTACTTGTGTGTGCAATCAGAATGTGTTTTAACAAAATAATTTTGCAAATGCCCAGGTAAGTAAATTTACGAGTTCCATTTTTATTGAAAAAGCAGCTGTCAATGATATCAAAAAGCCTGGGCTTTAATTTATCGTGGGGAGAGGTTGTGTATTAAGTTGAAACGTCGTAAGTTTTTCTCGCTTTTTCTGCAAGATAAACCTTAAGGCTTTTGGCAAACATAGTTCTGACATTTATTTCTTGTACATTGTAAGACACATTATACTGACAAAACTATGTTAATGAATTTTCACCTTTTTCTTACGAGACGCCATGATCATGTTCGGATGACGCGTTCAGTACATAGTCTTCAGTCAAAAGTTCTGGTTATGTTTTTGGTGGTTCCTCCTGATTCGCGTCGTCCTCGCTGTCGAGAGGAATTGCTATGTGACGATAGATCTCAACTTCATCTGTAGCAGGGACAGGTCTCCTTAGTGCCAAAGGTTGTGTATCCCCTTCAGCAGCACAAAGAGTGGATTTTGAAGATTGCGGTCTTCCATTTCCAGTTGACGCCGCCCCCACAACTGTAGCAGGGGTTGATCTATAATACTGAAAGGCCCCTTCATTAACATCTTTGCCGCTAATTGCTTGGAACATACCTTGCAGTCGGAAACAGAATTAAAGTATTCAAATTAGATATATGATATTGTAACAAATGTATGGATTTGAGGAGAATAGTAGAACAACATTAATATTTTTTTTAATTTTTATTTTTGGTGTAAGGAAATCCATGAAATCAACTCTTTTTATATTATATTTCATATTTTACAACTCAGCAATCATTCAACTATTTCAAATTCCCACGAACAAATATTGCCTCCAACCTTGAAAATTTGATTTTATGTTGATTGTTCTTTAACGTCCTTCACGAGAATTTTTCCATCATATTGAGACACCACATACTGGCGGAAAGCTGCAAATTTTGTCCTGAAATCGGCACTAGGAGGCATTGAGCAAGGAGTGACCTTTTTCGTGACAACACTTACAATTTAATTAGAAGTACGTTTCAAAATGGGATTCGATCCCACGACGTAAGGATTAACGCCTTGCTCCGCGATTCTATGGCATAGGTTCTAACCACTATTTGGTTACAGAGTAAATTAAAATTGAATGGTAGAAATTAAATCCCATACATATAACATAACTTGAAAGTGTCCAAACTGTGGCCTTTTCATAAATCACACTTACTCAGATGTACAAATGCTAAATAAAGACCAGCTCCTTCGATTTTTTTGGCCTTCATGTTAACTTGTCATAAGACTGTATATAAGGGACTCAAAGGCATATTGCCAATGACCTGACAAACTTTGGTTATCCCTTTAGGCAGACCTATTCATAAAACATCTTCCTTTCTGACCATGCCACGTACATTTACTGTAAAATTCACTTACAACATTAGAAACGATTCAACTACCATGATAATCACAAGTGTATTCCATAGAAAGCTAGGATAATTGGTCAACACAGATGCCAAGAATTTATAATGGATGTACAAATGTATAGAAAAGAATAGTTAATTAATTAAGCTGTCTAGTTTAATTTGGTTGGATTTCTTTAATTTAATAGGTGAAAGTATGATTTAGTATATTTGTGTACCTTCGATTGCCTGGGATGTATTTTACTTCCTACGATAGAGATAATGACAGGTACTCTGCTAGCTGTGCTACTACGTATAAAGGAGGCTCTATGGGTGTATGGTTCTATGGGGCCCGTTTTACAAAAGAACTTGCGACCAAGACCAAATACTTATGATGAATGTAAAATTTTGCATAATTAATAATGTACTCAAAATGATATATAGAATTATCTTAACATATTTCTTTTAAAAAGATTAATAAAATAATTTTCGATATAATGTTTATCAAAAAGTTATATGAAGAATTAAGTTTGTTCTTAAGTCGTAAGTTCTTTTGATTGATTGATTGATTGTATACTGTTTAACGCCCCTCTCCAGAAAATTTCACTGATATAAAGACGTCATCATTGCCGGTGAAGGGCTGCAAATTTAGGCCTATGCTCGGCACTTACGGCCTTTGAGCAGGGAGGGATCTTTATCGTGCCACACCTGCTGTGGCACGGGGCCTAGCAAGGGGTACTGAAGACCTATTCTAACCCGGATCCCCACGGAAATCCTTTTGTAAAACGGGCCATGGTCACCAGAAACATGGACTTCGCCTTGGTTTTCTACAGTGCCTTCTGGAACATTTGTCAGAAGTACAACGATGGTGGTCAGGCGTCACTAGGTACATGTTACAGTATTCGGCTTAAATTCTTTTTTTTATATTTGATTTAGAGTGGCAGATTATGTGATACGCGAATGATCTACTATTTTACTATGCAGTATTTTCTGATTATATTGCATCTGATATACAACAGTGCCTTTATATTTTTAACGAGTTTTTTTTTTCATATATAAGGCTTTCGATTTCTTTGATATCCCCTCTCTAAGATTTATACTAAAGAGGTCTTTTATATTCAATCTTTCCCTCACAGATGATGATTAAAAAAGGACTGCATAAAGGATCTCAACTTTTCTAATGAAAGAAACATTTTAAATCTGTATTGCAAGAGACACAATTTTCTTTGATTTAATCGATTTCGTGTAATTTTTATGCCCCTCCCCTTTTAAAGATTACGAGGGGTATATTTTGTCCTGCGTGTCTGTTGTCAATTTTAACCTCCTTTTTACTATAAAGTGAGTGGGGCTATGACTTTACGGGCTATACGGTGGCACCATTGTTTCAAAAACACATTGTGTTCTTGATTTTAAAAGACTTACGTTACGCATACGTATTAAGTGTTTTCAATAAAATTGAAATCAAAATACTTTGTTCTTATTTAAAAAAAAAATGTGATACGGACATACCTGCACAACTGATAAATGGAGGATAGTTGTTTCCCTTACATCAAGAGTTGTTCACGCAAATCGAGAAACGCACTATTGAGGCAACTGAAACCTTCTGTCGATACAAGTGGTGTACATAAACATTTAAAGTAACACAATGAGTAAAACTGATGTGCTTCATTTAAAATATCATTAGCATACAGAGAAAGACTTACGAAATTATATTATGATTATATAGCTAAGATATGACAAACTGCAATTAAAAAAATACTGCACAAGATAAGTACCGGAAAACAAAAGGCGGTATCTACCGTTTCGTTGTGTCAAGGTCACGCCACTTTTTTTTCTCAAACTTGTCAACATCATTCAACTGGAGCATGCAAAGGTGGGACATAAGTTTCAACAATTTTTTTTTCGAAAGATGGCATCAAAATTTTTGTCTTTTTACATTCACTATTTTGTTACTTGAAACCATGATAACTATGGAAACCTGTTATTTTCTGAAACCTGCTAAATTTAGGAATTGAACAAAATTTACACGGGTCATGCAAAAATTTTACACTTGTCAATTTTCCCTTTTGTGCGTCACGGTGTCTCCTTGAAGTTATTATTATAGAGAATGGACTTTCAGGTGCCCTCGAATCACTTTTTATTAAAAAAAAAACAAACATTATCTTTATTTTCGAGACTTAGTTGACCACCTCTCACTTTTCAAGAAAGTAAATTGTGTACATATATTTTATACATTTTTTCGGTGAATTAAATTTACACTCTGAACTTCAATGGCAAAGTAGATGATTAATGTGACAATCGATTATTCTGGACTCTAACAACAACCAAGAAATATCCTATCAGTGCATAATGCATAATAGCAGCATTTTTGAAAAAAAAAATGATTCAAAGAAAATAACCAATTGTTTTCTCTCCCTGGAGAATATGTAAATTATGCACTTCCTTATTAAATGCCCGATACAAATTATGTGTAAAAGATGAAAAATTACGTAGCTATTAAAATCAATGTAAAACGTGTAAAATATTTATTTTAATGGGAAGTAATGGTTAAGAGCGACAAAAGCGTCACAAGGCAGGAAATACTGCAGCATCCGTCCTTTGCGTTCCCTTTGTGTATAATATTCATTATTTATAAAACTAATTAATCTAGGAGTTAACAAAATAAATTAACGATAGAGTTTAACTAGAATATTTGGAGCTCGGATTACTGATAAACGGAGAGTGTTCATTTATTTTTGTTCACCTTGCTACATGCATGGAATTGAACATCTTTCCAAGATTTTATCCGCCAAAATAATGCTGAAATATTGCCGACTCGGCGTTAAACAGCAATCAATTTAATTCAAGATTTTGTAAAATAATAATCGATGGTCAGTGATATAGGTATGTATGAAAAGAGCTCTTTCTTTCAATTTTTATTTCCAAATCTGATTATGATGAACATTCTTGGATATAACTTGAAAATTGATTGATTGATTGTATACTGTTCAACGTCCCTCTCCAGAATATTTCACTGATATGGAGACGTCACCATTGCCGGTGAAGGGCTGCAAATTTAGGCCTATGCTTGGCACTGACGGGCTTTGAACAGGGAGGAATCTTTATCGAGCCACACCTGCTGTGACAAGGGGCCTCGGTTTATACGGTCTCATCCGAAGGACCGCCCCATTTAATCGCCTTTTACGACAAGCAAGGGGGTACGGAGGACCTATTTCAACCCGGGTCCCACGGGGCTATAAGGGGATGACCATTTGATTTTGAAGGGGGGGGGGGCTGGCAAATTATTTTGAGACGGATTATTTATTTTCATGCCTGTCAAGGACATGTTATTTGTTTTCAAGATTATCGAGGACAGATTGTTTATTTTCTTCTTTGTCTTACGGTATCTTGATCGATTGACTCTAAAAGACTAATCCTTTTATATACCATAGGCGGATTCAGGATTGGGGGGGGGGGTTGTATAACTTCGTGCAGGCAAGAGGTCTGGGGCCGCCTCAAGGCCCCCAATGGGTCCTGGGCGAAGCACTGGTGGAGGCCAAGGAAGGGAAATTCCCCAGAATCTCTTGGGTTTTCGGTTATTTTAAAAATAAAACCAGGACAATTATACATATAGTGGTATTGGCTATTAAGTACCAAAGTATGACATTATTAATATTTGTCATGTCATACTTTGAATGAAGGGGGTCCAGAGGGTGAAGCCCCCTGAAGCTCGTGGGTTTTTGTGTATTTTAAGAGTAAAACCAGGCACAATTATGTAGGAATTGGTTAGTTATCTTCCAAAGTATGACACAATTAATACTAGTCATATCATACTTTGAATGAAGGGGCCCATGGGGCGAAGCCCTCTGAAGCTCTTTTGTTTTTGTGTATTTTAAGAGTAAAACTAGGCACAAAAATATTGGTATTGTACTAAAGTATGGCAATATTAATATTATTCATATCATACTTTGAAATTTTATGGGAGGGGTACGTCATACAATACACATGTACGCCTTCCTTAAATCCGCCACTGTATACTTTGTATTAATTTATCGGGAAGTATACTTCTTTTACAAGAAAATTTATCTTTTGTGGTGTTTAAGAATTGGTTAGTATTTAAAGTAATTCATCACATCTACTGGGTGCACATTGCCATGCTGATCACCTGACTACAAGTTTCCAGTCTGGTTATCTGATTTTAAATACTATTTGGTTCTAAAATGGCGAGCGAAGCGCGCCAAAAAATGCTGAATTGAAGATTCTAAGGTTAAATTACATGGAAATAAAAGGGTATTTTCACAATATTTAAATATCATAAGACAAGGTCAGATTATTTATTTTCTTTGGAGGCGGACAAATTATTTATTTTTAACATTTTCAGGGACAGATTATTTATTTCCAAAATCTGCTGATTGTATTCAGCATTGAGTCCTCTACCAAAATTAAGAAATTCATGGCCCTGGGGTCAGGGGCTCTAGTGCTAGGCGGGGCTAAATAAGTATATAGTGAAAATGTATTATTTCTTTGAAAATCTTCTTTTCTGCTTCTGGTTGTTAAATAAACAAACTACATATAGTTATGATGAGCAAGAGTGCTTCTACCAAATTGTGAATTTCATGACCCCAGGGTCAGGGGTTCTGGTATTAGGGTGGGGCTCTATTGATTATATAGGGAAAATACATGAATTCTTTGAAAATCTTCTTCTCAGATCCTGGATATTAAATCGACTAACTAAGTGCATAGTTATGATGAACAAGAGTGTCTCTACCAAAATTGTGAATTTTAGGGCCCCAGGGTCAGAGGTTCTGGTGTTGGGGGGGGGCTCTATTGATTATATAGTGAAAATACATGAATTCTTTGAAAATCTTCTTCTCTGCTCCTAGGTATTAAATAAACTAACTAAGTGCATAGTTATTATGAGCAAGAGTGCCTCTACCAAAATTGTGAATTTTATGGCCCCAGGGTCAGGGGTTCTGGTGTTAGGGCGGGGCTCTATTGATTATATAGTGAAAATACATGAATTCTTTGAAAGTCTTCTTCTCTGCTCCTAGGTATTAAATAAACAAATTAAGTGCATAGTTATAATGAGCAAGAGTGCCTCTGCCAAAATTGCGAATTTTAGGACCTCAGGGTCAGGGTTCTGGAGTTAGGGCGGGGCTCTATTGATTATATAGAGAAAATACATGAATTCTTTGAAAATCTTCTTCTCTGCTCCTGGGTATTAAGCAGTTGAACTACCTATATAGTTATGAATCAAGACCCATTTTTCCAGAATTGTGAATTTTAAGGCCCCAGGGTCAGGGTACTATAGAGGAGGGGGCTGTACTTATAAACTAAAAATGAATGAATTGTTTGAAATCTGCTCCTTGGTATTAATCAAATATTTTTGAAAAGCAAGGATGCCTTTTCAAAAATTGTGCAATGTGTGGATCTAGGCCTAAGTGTCAGGGGTTCATGTGTTGTAGGGGCACTACTGATTATTGCTGAATATTAATGATTAGTTGAAATGCATTTTTTGTTCCTCTGCCTTTCCTATGGGTATTAAGTAGCCAAACTAAGCAACTGCTAAGTGTATAGTTATGAAGATCAATGATGCCATTAAACTGTGAATCATGTCATAGCATCTGGCTTAAAACATGAATCAAATTCAATCACTGGAAAGTTGTTGCATAATGCTCAGGTGGCCTATAAGGCCCATGGGCCTCTTGTTTAAAATTTATCTATTGCTTTCTTTTTCGTCCGTCGTCTTGCGTTAACATTTTAACACTTTCAGCAACGTCTCTGGAACAAGTGAACCAATATATCAAGCCATTTAGGTATATAGCATCTATTGATGAAGGGATATATAGTTTGTGTAAAAAACAAAAAAAAAAAAAAAACTTTGCTTGAATGAATCTTTTACAGTTTTGTATTATACTCTGGTGACCTCTAAGGTTCATGAGCCTCTTGTTCTGAATACAGAGTTTTTAATTGTGTGATTCAGTGTTGATTTTACCATTCTATGGTCTGATGGCTCAGGCATGTTATACTTAACGTGTTAGTAGGGCATGGATACTTCTTGGATTTTAAAATGAATTAAATTTGATCAGATTAAAAACAATAACATTATAAGAAGTACATAAATCTTACTTTTAAAATTCAATATCTTAACTTGAATGCAAATCACATATTGGACTTTATTACACCATTGTACTTCTGTATGGACCTTGAATGTCAACCGAGCAACAGAAGTTTCATACGCTTCCGCCACTTTGAACTAAAGTGACCAATTTTCATTCGTCTCATGCTTAACACACAAAAATATTTTTTTTAAATGATTAAAACAAAACAAAGAACCTAAATTACATGTAGTATTTAAAAGGGAAGTGAATTTTTGTTGATATAAGTGTTTAAACGTAAACAGATATTAAATTGAATTCAACACAAAAACCTCAAACCAAAAAAAAATAACAACAACAAAGAAACAAACAAAAAATGTATCAAATCAATGTTTTTGTATTTACATGGTAAATTTAAGGAAAAATCACATCCATTTTAAAGTCAACCTGTTTTAAGTAGTAATAATTAATCATTCATATTTGTGCATTCGATGCAATCCAGCAAATCTTTAGTCAAATCATTCAGTGAGGAATTGATTTATCAATAATAATTTTTTATACATTGATACGAAGTTATGGCCTAATTTCTATAATATCATTATGAAATGTACCAGAATATTTTTTTATTTAAAATTTAGTTTATCTTTGACAATCTGTACATCACATCGGCAAAGTATTTGTTTTCGTTACAAGAAAACGCAAAATACACCCATTTTCTACTATTTGACAAATCCCAAATTGTTCCTTCATAACAATCTCAACAGATTCATATTATTTCTTCATAAATGTGAAGGGGGAAAGCATTTAATTGTAACATGTAAAGACGCTGTATAAGATAAAAGATCCTACGATAATAAGATCTTCCAAATGTAAAAATACAAGTAAATGTCACTAGTAATCGTAATTCCTTATATTTTAATAGAAAAAGTAAATACGTTTCAAATCAAAAGGAACATTTTTTGCAGGATGTCTTAATAATAAAAAATATCTTGATTTCATTTGAATTTGTCTCCTTATTGTTTTTTTTTTCTTTTTGTTTAATATCTTCACGCAGATATAAAAAACCAAAAGTCTCTGTCGAGACTGAAGCTCTACTGGTTTGTACTTAAAGCAAAGGAAGAGAAAAGTACTTAAGCAGTTGCAATTTGAAACTTTACAACAGCAATAAATTGAATAATGATCCTTGATTATAAGTCTCCTATGTTCTTAGTGTAGTATACTTGCATGCCAAATTATATTAAAACCAGACTACATGTATAACTGTATTTGGAGCAGCATTTTGAGAGTACTTAACAAAATTTTCTATTTTTAATAACCACAGCAACACCTTTCATCGAAATCAAAAACCGATACACAGAATTATGTATCTTTGTGTAGTCTAATTGTGAGCCAAGTTATATTGAAATCAGACCAATTCTGTGGGAGAAGAAGCATTTTGAAAGAATTTCACAGAAATTTCTATTTTTAGTAACCATGGTAACACCGTTCATAGAAATCAAAAACCGATAAAAAGAATTATGAACGTTAGTGTAGTCAACTTGTGTGCCAAGTTATATTGAAATCAGACAAAAACTGTAGGAGGAGTAGCATTATGAAAGAATTTCACAGAAATATCTATATTTTTAGTACATGTAACCTCGGCAACACCCTTCATCGAAATCAGAAACCGATACACAGAATTATGTACCTTAGTGTAGTCTATTTGTGTGCCAACTTATATTGAAATCAGACCAAAACTGTAGGAGACTTACATTTTGAAAGAATTTCACAGAAATTTCTATTTATAGTAACAACAGCAACACCCTTCATTGAAATCAAAAACTGATACACAGAATTATGTTCCTTAGTGTAGTCTACTTGTGTGCCAAGCTATTTTGAAATCAGACCAAAACTGTAGGAGGATTAGCATTTTGATAGAATTTCAGAGAAATATCTATTTTAAGTAACCACGGCAATTCCTTTCATCGATATCAAAATCCAATATATAGAATTATGTATCTTAGTGTAGTCTAATTGTGTGCCAAGTTATACAGTAATCAGACAAAGAACTTAAGTCAAAATCTGCATGATTTGGCCCTGTCAATTCCTGAAAATCAAACTTCATTATTAAACAGCGAAACTTTGGCCAAATATTTATTAGGTGTTAAACCTTTGGTCTCCGTCTTGATTTTTGGGAAGGAAAGAGCGCGTGCTTTATCATAAACATCAAAACCGGATGCGGTAATGCAAAAATACCAAGTTTCAAAGAAATTTAGACCTTTTTCCAGCGATTTTTTTGTAGGCGCCAACCTTGAACCATGATGAAATTTTAAACAAAGTTAAAATGATACATGTTCTTCCATAATTCATTTGGTTTTTGATGGTTCACGTGTGGCGCCCTACTTAAATTATACTTTTCAGTACTTTTATGCCTGACTTCTGTAAAAGATAATTTCCGGATATTTTTTTTCTTAGTACGGCCTAGTAGAAATAGAGGTTAAACTTAATTATTCATATTAAATGATTTATTTTTAAATGATTTATTGAGGCCGTAAATGAATTTTAAAGGATATAAAATCAACTCGATATAAAACTAAAGGTGAATTTCTGATCCCGATGTGATAAAATAACTGACTATCCAGAATGCAGAACTTTGCAATCGACTGAAGATAAAGAAGTTTACATAACTTTGTTGTGGTGAGTATCTTAATTTATTCCTGTAAACAAAACAGTAAAGTAAAATTTAAAATACACATGCATCAATATAATAGGATGATTCTGAGCTGATAATACATTGACCGTTCGCTTGACCGCTTGTCGTCTGCAGTGTGGTGTACTGTCCGGTTAGTCCGAAAAATCTGACGTTTTCCTGGCCTTTGGGTTTTTTTTTTTTGATTTTGATATTTTACTTTCCTGGCCTATAAACTATCAAGATCGTAAAAAAAAACCAGGAAATCGCACTATTCCTGGCATGTAAACTATCAGGATCGCAAAAAAGCCAAGAAAACGTCAGAATTTTCGTACTACTGTCAGGTATGCAATATAATGCATATCTAGGCCTAGTACATGTGATTGAGATAAAAAAGATCGGCATTGGTATAAAATAAGTTTTTATTAAAATCTGTATATAACGTTAGACCTATGAGTATCTAGTAAGTTCATTTTCACACCAATATGATAAGCAATGACAACACTGGAACATGTCAATCTGAATCCCCTCTTCTTCTTTTTTTTTTTTTCAAATAAAAGTACAGTACTTATTTACAAGAAAATATATCAATGTAAAAAAAAATAATTTATATTTAAATAGTCATAATTTATCAAAAATAGACACATTAACACAGATATCCAACATCAGTGGGGGTTTTTGTTTTCATGAGTTACCTCTCTTTGAAAAATTCACGTTCTATTTAAATATATTTTTAATGAATTTTCTTTAATAATGGGATTTTCTTTAAATAATATAATCAACAATGCACATAATAGCGTGTTTAAGTAAATTCATTATAACATAAGTAGAAGTAAATATTTTAAAATGATAAACAGCCAAAATCAATTTTAATATTATAATTTTTTTTATTGTTGTTCATAAATTAAATATAAATTGCTGGAATGGGAGGGTGGATCTGCAGGCGTGTGCATATTTAAAATAAAACGAAAAGAATTATATCTTGTAGAAAACCACAGTAAAAACTAAATAGTTGTAAAGGATTTATAAAACAAAAATAAAGCAACAAGAACTCAATCAAACACTATATACGAAGTGCTAATCGAAAATCTACTTGATTTGGATCACTAGCTATATTGCTTTGGGTACTCTGATGCATTGTGGGTAAAAAAGAACATTCTGCTGGTAAAATATGGGTAAAAGTAATTTTAAGAAATAAGGAAACCTCTTAAACCTTTATAGAATCAATGTAAATTTATTTGAGAAAGTTTTTAAGTGGAAACATGTTAGAAATTCGATACCGTTCTCATTTACTAAGTTAATGTGACATTTTCGCTCATTATGAATTATTTCAATTATTCTTAATTTTTTCAAACTATATTCTATTGTGAAAGTTTTTGTATATAAGTTTTCTCCTCAATTCAACCACTAAACATCATCTGATTTCTTAAAATTACGCTTTTTATAGAGATTGAGCTATTCTTGTTTTGAGTGAATGCTATAATATGTTTGCAACATATTTTTGCGATGGCTACACTTTTTTCGGATCCTTTTTGTGATTTGCCTGAAATTAAGATTTAATGTTTTTTGATAAAATTATCGCGATTTAAACAGTTTTGAAAAAAATATTGGCATTCATAATCACAAGAGAAACATTTATCAGTCGAAAGAAGTTAAAAAGAAATATAGAATTTGATGAAATGTGCTATCATTGCTGGTGTTTGTGCAATACTTGATTTGCGTTTTGTCGCGATTGATACAGAAATGCTATGTTTGATTTGCGTAGAATACTTCTTGAAGAATGGAGGCGTATATAGGATGAGTATAATCCAAAGACACTTTCTCAAGTTTATGTCATTAAATAACTTTTTGATAAATACACGTTATATATTTGAATGCGGTAACCACTATATGCTATAGTGTCTTCTTGATGTTTGTATGTCAGTTTGCTTTAAAGAAACGAATTTGTCGAGACAAATAATGTGTTTCCACCTATCATTTAATTTATCTTGGGTCGTTTTTTGGCTTACTTCTCTCACCTAACTGTTAGACCTTTGCTTTATACTAATTTTGATTACGAAATGCTCCGTTTACTTTATCAATACATAGGGCTCACAGCGAGTGTGACCGATCAACAAGGGATGCTTACTCCTCCTAGGCACCTGTTCCCATCTCTGGTATTCCGGGGGGTCGTATTTATTTATGCCCTGCTCACATATTTGTATTTGTAAATTTTTCGACATAAATCAATGCTCATTATCCTCACTTTTTTTCAAAATTCCAGAAATATTCGACCTTTAAATACATGTAGAATGGGTTTAGACTCCATTTAGAAAAAAACACACAATGCATTTAATATTCAGAAATAAATGCGTATGGCTAGATTCATTTAATATAAACGTACCCATTTTCCACTAAATAAGCTCAAAAACAATTTTCAATCAATATATCTTTCAGTACAATATATGAATCAAATATGTTGAAAATGACATTACCGACAACATAATTTTAAAAAAATAAAATTTTTCCGTCATAGAGCGGGTGATTGTCTTCGCCTTATACACTTTTTTCTCTCTGTCTTTTATAAATCTATTATAAGGAGATAATAATGCAACTTCTGTGATATTTAACCTATTTTCACACTATCATCAGAAATAAGAAGTTAAAACTAAGAATCTGAAACAGAATATATGAAGATTAAAGTTTTAATTAAAATTTGGCATTATATCCCCATAGACAGAACCAGAAAAGCGGAAATAGGTCAGGGGATCAAGACCTGATAAGTTTTTTCAAATTCACTAAAATGTAAGAATATTAAAGTAACCATATCAAAATAACTTTGCCCCCCCCCCCCACTCCCCTCCCCAAGAAACACAAACACTTGACAGTCAGTCTACGGTAAAAGTATATAGTTACGAAAGTTAATTGATTTTCAGGGATATACTATGATTTCTATGAAAAAAGATCCATGCATTTTTAGAGAAATGTTGTAACCGTTTGTTTTCTTTTTATTACATGAAAACGTTTTCAAAATTCCATGTAATTTCTTCTTAACGCTTATTTGGCTGAATTGAAATTTGTGAATGAAGCGGCATTAAGATTTGAAGTTGAATGTGTTTTAATCATTATATTTTCATATCAATACTTTGAATGCATATATATACCATTAAATATTAACAAAACTATGTGTATAATTATGTAAAGTCTAAGAATTGAAATCGATCTTTAAAAATTGTTTAAAGTTTTACAATAGTACATTGGTAAGCGTCTTTAAAATTCTTAATTTGGTGTGTTTTTGTTGATGAATGACTGTCAGAAGTTGATAGGAAAAATGAGAATATACAATATATATGAAAGAATGTAGCTTGTCCATCAATTACGCCGACCCCCTCCTCAACCATAAATTTAAGTAGGGTTTTTGTGTTGGGATCTTTTAGTGTTATGGACATGAATGTAACCCCCTCTCCTCTTTCCCTAAGAAATTTATGCTGGATCCATCCCTTATTCCGGAATTAAAAAAATGGAACTAAACATATTAATTAACGAAATGAAAACGTCATTAGAGTTGTTTCCATTAGAAAATAAAAAGATACTTTCACGAAAGGTTCAGAATGTTATTAGGTAGGGGTATAATTTATAAGTAATGTCAGGTGCCTGTGTGTTTGTACTCTCCTTCGTTCCTAAGTAACTAACCAAGAGGCCTCACTACTTTTTTCTATAATTTATATAAATACATATGTATCACACTCACTGACTGAGCATAAAACGCTCAAGGTGAGCATATGACACATGGGCCTCCCATGGACTGGGCCAATGTTGAAATGTAAGAGGAGTCTGGGGAAGATAATATTGTACAATACTGTTGTAAACACAATGTAACGTTAATAAATTATTTTACTAATTGCACTAGGCCTAAATGCTATATGTATACTCGAAAAAAGTATAGCTGTCATGACTACAAAGATAGCTTTCTGTAGATTTTCTACGCAAACGTAGAATAGCTCTGGAAAAGTTGGGTAGGTGCATATTTTATGTAATTGTCAAGATATAAAGAAGACCTTGTGGTCAAATTTGATAGCTTACGTTTGATAAAGAATCATATTAAACATAACAATAAATGTTTTATTGAAATAATGTCAACAGTCCATTCAAGTGGATGATTAGTCGAAAAATGACTATTAGATGCGTGAAAAACGCGTGCTACCGATGTTTAAGGAGGGGTAGATAACACAAAAACAGGATAATCTTTAAATATACCAAGAAGAAGACTCATACTGGTTGTAGTAGTTGTATTATTAGTAAGAGAACGTATATAAAAGACATTTTTTGTCTAAATGTGCACACAGAAACTTCGAATGATCCAAACAAAAATAGCTAGTGATCCAAATCAAGTAGATTTTCGATTAGCACTTTGTATACAGTGTCAAATATCTTTAAAGTATTCTCAGAGTAAGAAGACAATTTTTGTATATATAGAGAATAATACATACCCTTTTCCATATCACATCCTGTATCAGCCCGAGACACCAATATCAGCCAGAGGGCCGAAGGCCCGAGGGCTGATATTGGTCGAGGCCCTCTGGCTGATATTGGTGTCTCGGGCTGATACAGGGTGTGATCTGGAAAAGGGTATGTATTAATTAATATGTTTATTACTGAGAAGAAAATAAGTAAATAATCATGAATGGACTTCTTACATACACGCACGATCCGTAATTTGAATATTTGTAAATTAAGATTAACCTTATTTTCAAAATGTTAAAATTAAGAGAATATGAACCCACCAAAAATTGTATATGATCACATGTACTGTTTTTGTGGTTTAATTTACTAAGGGTGTGATATTGACGTCACAATAGCCGTATCAGCCCTGTAGGTCTGATACGGCTATTGTGACATCAGCCATATCGCATATGCAAAAAAACCTGTATTTATTACTAAGTGTGTAATAAAAATATAATGATGTAAAAATTCATGTCCTTCCTCAGACAAAGTTTTAACAATATTTAAGTCCATGAATCTGAGTATACATGTAGCTAGCTTAGACCAAAGGATGAAATTTTTATTGTAATTCTAATATGGATGAGATTGATATTTTCGAATGATTTTAATCATGCAGCCATTTTGGCTGTATTTGAAAAAAAAAATTAAAAGTAAAAAAAAAAAAAAAAAAATCATTTTATTCAATTGGAAAGGTATATGAATTATTTTTCATAATTAGCCTGGATATTAATTTATAAAATGTAAACGTTCTTATATTTAATTTCAGATAATGCCAGGATACTAAACTGAATACTTCAACTGCGTATTGTGCTCTAAAAGAACAAAACCCAATGAAAGGAGGCATCTTGACAAAGGCATAAGAAAATATTTAAGAAAAAGGTTTATGGTGGAAGGAAGGGAAAATTCTGTCATCTGCAGCAAATGTAGAAGCAGTTATTACAGAGATGTTTCATGCCGTAAATCATCTGCATGCAACTCCCTGCTCTACCACAATTCACAGGGAATGTCCAGCGTCCGAAACAAATGACAACAGAAAACATCTCTCCAGTCCACCATCTGTATCCTTGCACCTAAAATCCACGGCAAAGACGCATGCCTATTGTATCGTTTGTAAGAAACCAGGTCCAAAATTGATAGTAGTGTCACCAGAATGCCGCACATCTGTTTTTATTGAACACAATGTACTAATTCCATCCGGAAATAGATGTTGTCCTGGTCATGTGGAAAATGAACGCTTCACAACTGCTGCAATTCAGCAATTACCAACGACAGACCATGCATTTGTTAACAGAACTACCATCCTAAGTTTACTTCAAGAGATGCGTGCTTTATGTCATAAACACAAGTCTTATTTGGACTTTGATGACACCACGACTCTGACCGATACAGACTATTTATCTTTGCTGGGACTCAACAAGAAAGATTTCCATACAATATGTGATTATGTGAAAGATGAAGTGAAACCAACACCATCTAGGAGTCTAAGAAAATCCGTTGCAAATTTCCTTTGCAAGTTAAAGACTGGCTTGTCAAATCAAATACTGTCAACACTTTTCCAAACTTCCAAATCTAGTTTAAGGAGGGCTATTAGTGCTGTAAGAACAGCATTGATGATCAGCTTTGTGCCGCACCATCTTGGGTTTGAACACATAGGAAGAGAGGAAGTCATCGATGACCATACACGACAGCTAGCACAGACACTGTTTGGCAACATCGAGAAGAAACAAGCCATATTGGTACTGGATGGCACTTACATATACACAGCCAAGAGCAACAATTTCCACTACCAAAGACGTTCTTACAGCATCCACAAGGGGAGACCACTAATAAAACCTATGGTTATCGTGACTACTACTGGTTACTTTGTGTCAATCTTAGGACCATACCTCGCTGATAATAAAAACAATGATGCTTCCATTCTCCAACACATCATCAAAGCAGTATTTAGTTTGGATTGAGTATTCTGATTACTCTGTAGAAGCGTGGTATTGTACCTGCAGAGCGGGTGCCAGAGTTGTAGGCATGTGCTCTCACATAGCAGCCATCATTTGGTACCTGGCAAAAGGAAGACATGAACAAAGGACATATGGTGTGCGTGACTGGAGTGAGCATGTCCTTGATGCAGCTGACATCCCACCTGCTTTGGACGAGTCTGACAGTGATGACAGTAGCTGTGAAAGTGTTCCCGAGGAGTGAACAGTTAGTTAATGTTCATTGTATTTCATATATTGTTATTTTATATATATGTTGTATATATGTTTTTCGAAAAATTGTCTTATTTTTTTCAATTTACTTGTTTAATCTCATGTGTGAGTTTTAAGTCGGATGCGGAAATTTGGCCGCTCCGCATGTAGAATGTTATTTTTTCAATATACCTGTTTATAATCTCATGTTTGAGTTTTAAGTCGGATGCGGAAATTTGGCCGCTCTGCATGTACAGTGTAATTTTTTCAATTTACCTGTTTATAATCTCATGTGTGAGTTTTAAGTCGGATGCGGAAGTTTGGCCGCTCAGCATGTAGAATGTTATTTTTCAATATACCTGTTTATAATCTCATGTAAGAGTTTTAAGTCGGATGCGGAAATTTGGCCGCTCCGCATGTAGAGTGTTATTTATTCAATATACCTGTTTATAATCTCATGTGTGAGTTTTAAGTCGGATGCGGAAATTTTGCCGCTCCGCATGTAGAATGTTATTTTTCAATATACCTGTTTATAATCTCATGTATGAGTTTTAAGTCGGATGCGGAAATTTGGCCGCTCCGCATGTAGAGTGTTGTTTTTTCAATATACCTGTTTATAATCTCATGTGTGAGTTTTAAGTCGGATGCGGAAATTTGGCCGCTC
This sequence comes from Saccostrea glomerata, assembly GCA_003671525.1. Classification (NCBI taxonomy): domain Eukaryota; kingdom Metazoa; phylum Mollusca; class Bivalvia; order Ostreida; family Ostreidae; genus Saccostrea; species Saccostrea glomerata. The sequence goes on from PRKT01000666.1 coordinate 82,092, forward strand.
AGCATGTAGAGTGTTGTTTTTTTAATATACCTGTTTATAATCTCATGTATGAGTTTTAAGTCGGATGCGGAAATTTGGCCGCACCGCATGTAGAGTGTTGTTTTTTCAATATACCTGTTTATAATCTCATGTGTGAGTTTTAAGTCGGATGCGGAAATTTTGAACTAGTTAACCAATTTCAAGCCATTTAGGCATATAGCATCCGCTGATGAAGGGATGTATATTTTGTGTAAAAAAAACCTTTGCTTATATGATTAGCCTTTGCTTCTATGAATCTTTTACAGTTTTGTATTATACTCTGCTGACCGTTAAGGCTCATGAGCCTCTTGTTCTGAATACAAAGTTTTTAATGTGTGATTCTGCGTTGATTTTACCTTTCTATGGTCTGATGGCTCAGGCATGTTTTAACGTGTTAGTAGGGCACAGATACTTCTTGTATTTTAAAAAGAATAACAATTGAACAGATTAAATACAGTAACATTATAAGAAATGCCTAAAATCTTACTTTTAAAATTCAATATCTTAACTTGAATGCAAATCACAAATTGGATTTTTTTTTACATCATTAACTTATGAATGTCAACCGAGCAACAGATGTTTCATACGGTACGGCCACTTTGAACCAAAGTGACCAATTCTCATAAGTCTCATGGACTTAACCCAAAATTATTTTCAAAATGATTAGAACGAAATAAAGAACCCAAATTAGCATTTAAAAGGGAAGTGGATTTTTGTTGATTTACGTCTTTTGATGTAAACAGATATTAAATTAAATTCAACACAAGAAACCTCAAACCGAAAAAAAAACTAACAAAGAAACATACAACAAATGTATCAAATCAAAGTTTTGGTATTTACTTGGTAAATTTAAGGGGAAAAACACGTCCATTTAAAAGTTAACCTGTTTTTAAGAAGTAAGAATTAATCTTGCAATGCAATTGCAATGCGAAAAATATTTAGTCAAAACATTCAGTGAGGAATTGATTTATCAATAATAATTTTTATACATTGATACGAAGTTATGGCCTTATTTCTACAATATCATTATGAAATGTACCAGAATATTTTTATATATGCTTTTATATTTAGTTAATCTTATCAATCGGTACATCACGTCGGCAAAGTATTTGTTTTCGTTAAAAGCAAACACAAAATACACCCATTTTATACTATTTAACAAATCCCAAATTCTTCCTCTATAACAATCTCAACAGATTCATATTATTTCTTCATAAATATGAAGGGGGGAAACCGTTTAATTGTAATATATAAAGGCGCAGTATGAGATGAAAAGATCCTACGATAATAAGATCTTCCAATGTAAAAATAAATGTCACTAGTAATTGTAATCCTTATATTTTAATAGAAAAGTAAATACGTTTCAAATCAAAGGGAATATTTTTTAAAGGATGTCTTTTCTTACATTTTATTATTAATATTTTAATAATTCAACATATTGATATCAGGTGAATCTTTCTCCTTATTAGGTCTTTCCACCTTTCTGTGGAAAGACCTCTTGAAATGCTTCTGTTTCTTTTTATTTTATTTCTCACCATAGCTTTTGAGACCGTAAGACTTAACGAAAAACTTTATAGTTCATCATATTGGATATTTAAAATTATTCCGAAAAACGACCCCTTATGTTAGAACTTTGACCCCTTACGCAGTTATTGCCCCTTTCACTGTAAAGATTGTTATCGCTACTCCTCAGAAAACGTAAACCGTAGAGGTATGAAACCTTCACGAATGTCTTCAACTAATTTAGGAGACTTTTCAATCTATTCATTGCTGAAGTTTTCTTTGAGCCCTTCAATCAGTTACTGCCCCTGAAAGTTTAAAAATTTATAAAAAATCAATAATTTTCAAAACGAGAAGTCGTAGAGACATGGGACTAACTGTATACGATTTATTGACCTTTGACCTTCAAATTCATTTCAAGTTCAAATGTCAAGGTCATTCCAAATATGAGGAATAAAATTTATTTTGCTTAAGGTTGAATGTTATTTTAAATATTCCATTGCGACATTTAACGCTGTCTACTTTAAAACAAACCCATAGAGAACGATGTTAATATTTTCAGACATTTCTCTGCAGTTGAAGATCAATATACACATATTTGTTATTTATGAAAGTGTTAGATTGTTAATATTGATTAAATACTCTGCATTTATTAAGTGGAAAAAATCGTCAAACACTGCATTTGACAGAAAAAAAAATTTAGAGGTCTGATGCTTCAATATCGACCGAGAGGATATTAAACAACTTTACTTCTTCTAACATTTATAAACGTGGCTTTTGTTTATCAGGAGTCATGAAAATCTTCAAATATCAAAAATCTGTATTCATAATCCTTAATATTATCTTATGTTGCCATGGAGATTTAAAAAGTGGATATTCTTCCATACAATATGGCTATCGATTTCTTCATAGAATGATAGAATCTTACGTGAACTATAGCCTACTGGACTGTGTTGAAGAGTGTCTCAGAACCAAAAGGTGCAGATCGGTCAATTATTACAAAGGTGCCAACTTTTGTGAAATTAACTTCAGAAGAAACATTACTCGACCAGAACTTTACAGAAAAGCCGCGGGCTGGTTATACACCGACATAGAGAACTGGGATAAGGTAAATATCTTTGTATTATAATTCTAAACATAGATAAAGATGTCTTGTTGTAAATTTAACCGGGTGACAGTATATACAAAAGAACAAGGTTAAGGTAAAGTTTCAATACAAATCCCACCCTGGGATTTTCTTTGATTGAATGTATACTGTTTAACGTCCCTCTCCAGAATATTTCACTGACGTCACCATTGCCGGTGAACGGCTGCAAATTTAGGCCTATGCTCGGCACTTACGGCCTTTGAGCAGGGAGGGATCTTTATCGTGCCACACCTGCTGTGACACGGGGCATCGGTTTATGCGGTCTCATCCGAAGGACCGCCCCTTTTAGTCGCCTTTTACGACAAGCAAGGGGGTACTCAGGACCTATTCTAACCCGGATCCCCAGGTGGATTTTCTTTGAAATGAAACTGATGTAAACAGACATTCCTCTGCAGTTGAACATTTTTAAATTAACACTTCAAAATAGATTGTCTTCTTCAGGTATCTATTTTTGTCAATAATTTTAAGTTTCATAATTTTGTTATTTTTTCTGCTGAACACGAATGATCTCCCTTTTTTTAAAATAATAATCAGGTTCTCGCAGAGTCGTGTGCAGTATCACCCTGTCAAATAAATGAAAAATGCATCCACAAACCTTTAGGAAAATTCAAGTGCGTTTTGTCAGGTAAGACTAGAAAAAAAATCCATATTTACAACAATTCGAAAGTTAAATAAAAAAAAATTCGAAAGTTAAATAAAAAAACGTTACATGGGTATTACAAAAATTGAAAGTTAAGTAAAAGACATTTTATTGATAAATGAAAGTTTTGATTATTTTTTGGCTCGTGAAATCGAAGATTTGGGGACATTGTATGTCCGCAAAAACAATATCTTTGGCCATAACGTTAATGTGAATTAGTTAGAGCTTAAACTTTTCATGTTTCACATGTGTGTTCCTCGTGGTAAGATATTTTTTGATTACAAACACATTTCACCTCCTTATCTTAGAGTATAACCCACTTTTGCACAATTTTAAAATTTAACCTTGGTCATCTCCTTTGATTGGTTGAGTTGTAGGGAATTTATACTTCACTAGTGTTATACATGCAAGACCTTTCCTTGGGTACCAACAATTTTGACCTTGACCGTTGAGTTCAACTTCATCTTAAAAAAAGTTACCATTGGTTACATGTATAACTTTTGATGGGTTGATACTGGACTTTTGCGAATAGGGCTGACTTTTACAGTTACACTAGGACAATGTATGGAAGCTCTTTATGATATTAATATTTGCCTCAACATGAAATTAAAGGAAAATAACCGGTTATTTCAAAGCACAAATAAGTTGCTCTTCAAGAAAACGACAACCACCCTTCCCTTTACTCCCGGTCTTCAAATGTTAGTGTCCCTTACATAATACCTTTGACCATTACAAAAGTTTTATTCATCATCAATTCTGTTGCTCTGAACCTGATACAGGTTTACATGCCAGAGTAAACAGTCCACTGTAAAAGTCGGTACTTCTCGCAAAAGCCCACTATTGTTTTAATTGTTCACTTGTGTATTCATTTAAGGTGTTTCCACCCTCACAATTTCATAGGTTCAAAGTACAAAAACTGGATTTATTTTCATTTAATATACTTTAAACTTTCCAATTATTGCAAAAAATGAATAGGTCACCATATTATTTAAGATGCGAAACATAAATAAACAGAAGTGTATATCAACATTAAAAAATTGCACATTATTTGTAAACAGTATTATGAAAAATATGTAAAAACTAGTTAAAATGCATATTTCTGATGCTGAGTGTTCCTAAATACTTCCTTCTTAAAAGATAATTTTGAATTGTGAATATCAGGGAAACTATTTTACTATTAAGCAAATGCCTGACTGAAGAAACCTCAGAAGGAGTTATTGCCCTTGTCAACATTTTTGAAAGATTAAATAATTGATTAAATGTTGAAAATGTGCATTTTTTAAATTCTTTAACTTAACAATATTTATCATTACACCTATTGTAAAGCATTCTTCCAAGAAATATAGTTCTATTAGGTATGAAGTTAAACTAATTACAATTTTTGCAAAAACCTATGACATCATAGGAGGGTGGAATTACCTTAAACAATACACTCCCTGGAACACAAGCAATTTTTACCCATTGAATGTAGGCTTCTTTTGAAGTGTTTTAACCTACTTTGGAAGTTTGAGGTGCACTTTGAGAAACTTGAACCTTTGCCATGAACTCAATATAGGGGCATCAGTGTTTCACTTCTCGTTGTTATGTTTTACTCTCATATCTTATTTCGCGCATTACAGTAAATAACGAAACAATTACGTGTCAGAAATACATGTACATGTAATAATATACGAATGTGTACGCAGATATATAGATAAAAATTATCACAATATGTTATATGCGATGATTTCTGTATGTTATAGGTTAAAAATATGTCAGTAGAAATATCGGTACGAGATAATTTTTTATAAATTATAATAGCAGAGCATTTGAGATAAAAGCAATGACTTGTGTAAGGTGAATTCAGTAAATAAGAAATTTATGTTAAAGCCTTACCCTCGGGACCCATTAGGGATCTTAGAGTGCATGTAGGTCCTAGGCACCTGCCTACTCGGACGTCCACATCGAAAGTACCCAACTACGCCGCCGGTTTCTAAACATGCCCGGAAAAGGTTCCGGACAGCATAATTCGGTGAATGATTATATTGAGCTATGCAAAAAACAATATGCTTGCATTTTCTTTTACATTTCGGATGACGAAGCATTGGTATTTAAAAGTTGAATTATTAACACAGTCTTATTTAAATAACGATTTTTACTGCATTATAATTTAAAGGAGAGAAGAAAGATACATGTACATGCTTAATTGACGGATGTAATTCTTGAGGGGAAAAGCTAAAAAGGTTTTTACAACGCAAGGATTTGTCGCTCTTTGCTTCATATGTCCGAATTTTCACAAGCAGAGAGCTACATTTCTGCAGCTAGTATTTACTGAGATCCCGTGTAATAATAGGTACTGGCACGAAAAAGATCCATCAATCTTCAATGGCCCAAAGTGTTTAGTATTGGACGAACTTTGTAGCATTCCACAGGCAAATGGTTGCGTCTCCACGTAAGTGAAAAAATCTCGAAAAATATAAACGTTATTCAACATACAATAAATCAAATCTTGCTTCAGAAATGTTATTATTCAGATTAGTAAATTTGACAGAATTTTAGCTCTACTGGTCAGAGATCAGAAGAGCTTATGCGATAGTAATGCGTCCGGCGTCCGTAAACAATTTTTCAAAATGCTATTTCTCCCCCAGTTATGGTCCGATATCAATTTAACTTGGCACATAAGTAGACTTTGCTTTGCGGATACATAATTCTATGCATCGGTTTTTGATTTGACGAAGTGTTGCCATAGTTACTAAAAATAGAAATTTTAGTGAAATACTTTCAAAATGCTACCCCTCCTACAGTTTTGGTCTGATTTCAATATAACTTGGCACACTAGACTATACTTAGATACTTGATTCTGTTTATTGGTTTTTGATTTCGATTATTGTATACTGTTTAACGTCCCTCTCCAGAATATTTCACTGATATGTAGACGTCACCATTGCCGGTGAAGGGCTGCAAAGTTGGGCCTATGCTCGGTACTCAGGGCCATTGAGCAGGGAGGGATCTTTACCGTGCAACACCTGCTGTGACACGGGGCCTCGGTTTATACGGTCTCATCCGAAGGACCGCCCTATTTAGTCGCCTTTTACGACAATCAAGGGGGTACTGAGGTTTTGATTTCGAAAAACAGATTTCCCATGATTACTTAAAATAGAAATTTCTCTGAAAAACTTTGAGACTACACTGAGATACATAATTGTCTTTTGAGTTTTTTTTGTTATTTGATGTTTCCATGGTAACTTAAATGCAAAATTCTGTAAAATTTTATTAAAAGCTATTCCTACAGTAGTAGTCATGTTGCAATCTTGCCACAAAAAAGACTCAATCAGGATCATTATTCTATTTTTTACTTTTGTCAAGTTTCAAGTCCCAGCTGCTACTTTTCTCTTCCTTTGTTATAAATATAACCAGTGTAGCTACAGTCTCGACAGGGACTTATGGTTCTTTCGCAGATTGTGGGATCCCTGTCAATAATGCTGCGTGGGATGTACAGGACTGGGACGGAATAGGATTAAGAAAACGAGTGCACATTAAATGCTTGGATGCCTTTAAACAGAGAGGATCCGGAATGATCGTGTGCCAGGAAAATGGCACCTGGATTACAGACTTCATTTGCGAAGGTTGAAAAAAACATCTATATACGGTCTTTAACAAGTATTTCTTTCAGTGATTTATTTCTAAGATCCTTATCTAACGCAACGTATATAAGCCTATCTCTAGAACAAGAGGCCCAAAGGCCACATTATACACCTGAGCACATTGGCGAAGGAAAAAAAAACTAATATCAGCTCGGCATTCAAACGTTTGCACGCGCGGGGTTGGCTTGAATTTAAAATTGAATTCTGAACTTCCGGAAGATGATTCTACTACAATACAACTAATGCATTTACTTTCTTGAACAGAAGAATTATTTTTCTATACCTTTGCAAAAGTCGCCATTGTCGCCCCTTTTTCCGTCCCCGGGAATACAGAATCATAATTTGAACAAACCTTAATCTACTACCTAAGAATCGGTCCATATCAATATGACTAAACATAGCTTTTTGGTCCAATGTGGATTGATTATTTCTTCTTCTAAATATTCCTATGTTATTAGAATTGAACATCATTTTTCTGAAAAGAACGAAAAGGAAACCTATCCTAAAGGAAGGAAGGGAGAATTATCTTATTTGAATATTATATGATTTCAGTCTAGTAACGGTATACTAAAAGGATTTCTGATAAAAATTACTTTCGTCAATTGAGTTTAAAATGGCCAATCAAAAATTTATTATCCCTTGTATAAAAGCAAAATGGCACTATTATATATTTTGCATTATTTTGGAAGCGACGAAAACCCGATATCTTTATTTTATTGATTTATATCAATATGACTTATCATGGCTTCCCTGTTCTATACAAGATTTTCCCTTTATATTATTATGTAAAACTCATTCTAATACTTCTTATTTTGGCCGTACTAATGAACTATCCTCTACAAAAATTTGAATTTTTCAATTAAAATTTGTATGTGACAACTTAATTATATGTAGCTATATATATTAAAAGTGAAAAGGAAAAATACTTTTTGGGGCCCTTCTTTTTCAAACTTGAATATATTTCTAGAATCAATATCTGTAAATATATTTTCTCCGTTTTAGTTCGAGCTGCAGCTGATTGTAAGGAACTCCATGAGAATGGTCACACTAATTCCGGTGTATACCAGATTTACCCCTTTGGTACCGACTCCGATTCAGTTCCAGCGTACTGCGACATGAAAACAGCGGGAGGAGGATGGACGGTATTTATGTTTAAGAAATAAAGTGAATGTTGCAAGATAACCTCCTCGGTCTCGAAATGTTGTCAAAATATTTAAGCCTAACGCCTGCCTCGGCTTTTATCTTTCAAACAACATTTCGAGACCGAGGAGGTTATCCTAGCCTGCAACATGCACGACAACAATGACTGTATTATCTATTCTACTAAGATCCATAAAATAGATCGTTTTCTCTATAAAAAAAACAAATTAGATCACCATGTCTCGAATTCGCTTTCCATTTAAAACCAGAGGAGAAATCTGTTTTCTTACCTGTGTGTGAAAAGAATGTGTCCGCCATTTTTGTTCAGAGAATCACTATACCTACAGACCCCTATATAAAGGGCAGGACGTTCACACTGTTCAGTGTAATCAGTCGACACCGGTGTAGACGGACGTATGTTATACAGCACTTCATTGCGACAATAATAACGTAATACTTCGTCTAATGCAGAAAAGTAAGATGCCACGGAAACTTTCAAATATAGATGTACAGGTCAGTGCAGTATACAAACAGATACACGTAAGTGCAATAATATGTAAACAAAGGTACGTAATGAAATATAACCAGCACGAACACGGGTCGCCATTCCACGCCGATACTTGTGACAATAAAGCAGGTGTGACGAATCCGAAGAGTATACCGTGGTATTGATGTACAGTGGAACCTCATTTATCCGGACGCTTTGATTCCTAGGCAATTTGTGAAGCGTACGGATATCTGAATTACCATTTAAACAAGATACAATAACATTACAAAATTCTTCCCCGATGAAAAATCGTCCGGATACTGAAGCATCAGGATATCTGGTGTCCCGATATCTGAAGGTCCACTTTATCTTTAATACATGTAATGATATCGAAAATGGCGTATGATTATTTATGAGTCGTGTTCAGAGTCTGTTATTCTGTCGTACAAGGGATTGATAGGGGACAAGACACTTACAATCTGAATCTATATTACACTTATCCAAGAAATATTCGTCACAGTAATAACGGAATGAATAACCGGATTTTTCTTTTCTTTTGGAAGGTGATACAAAAACGAGCGGATGGATCCCAGAGCTTTGAAGAGAACTGGGCGGCGTACAAGAATGGTTTCGGTACACCGGAACAGAATGACTGGATCGGTTAATATAAATCCTAATGAAACTGGCCCCTTATTCCAATTTCGTATTTGACAAATGGTCTATTTAGAGAAATATCAATTTCGCAGAGTAAATTAAGATCTGATTTAAATACATAAATGTACATTTATCTGTCATTTCTTACTGATAGTTCCGAAACATTAAGTTTAAATGAGTGGCATAAGAACGCTTGTTTCTTGTATCCTTCAATAAACTGAAAGGTCCGTGAAAACAAAATTAAATATTTTCAATATTGTCGAGGTCAAGAAAGAAAATATATGTTCCGTTGAATATGATGAACTCTTCCCAATGGTCGCAATTTAGATGAAATAGATAAAGAATATTATCTGATTTTTGAAGAAGATTACATTACGAATAATGTAAATTACAATTCACCTTTTAATCTTCATACAGGAAATGACGTAATTCACCACTTAACAAAAGGAAACAACTCGTCCCTTTATGTCTCCATCACTCTCCAGAATGGTACAAGTCTGTACGAGTTGTACGAAAAGTTCGCCATTTCTAACGAAACGGAGAAGTATAAACTATTTTTGGCGGGAACTGCACTGGGGACCTTAGGTAGGTGACAGGTAGAATTGCCCCTAACCTTGAAAGTTTGAACCCAAAGATTTTTTTGTTTGATTGTTATTTAATGTCCTTCTGAAGAATTTTTCACTCTGCGACTCTAGGGAAGACGCTCTAACCACGATGTGATTTTACAGAAATTAGAATTGAATGATAGCAATCTTGATCATATTGGGATCGGTAATTTCTGTTGAACTCACTGTAAATTGTCGAAAATGCAGCCTCTTGATATATATCAAATGATTGTACTTGAACATGCAGCTGCTCTCTTTTGTCGATTACTTGGCCGACATTAAAATTTGTCATTAGAGTTTTTACAAGGGACTCGAGGGCATTCCAAAATGACATGCCTGTCATAAAACATCTTCATTCCTGCACACACTACGTAACACCTAGGGGTATAACTAAAAATCCTACACTTCATCAGTTACCTTTAGGAAACATGAAAAAAAGGACGGTTGCACAGGGACTTGACTTGAGACAATCTTTAAAAAATTTGGTAAGTAGTATAATAGGGGAGAAGGGACCTAACAAGCCGCCATTTATTCCTCAGTAAAAACTTCGATTTTTATAATAAAAGAAACCCACGAAAAAGCTTTGTCAGTTGAAAGGCAGAATGTTGTCCTTTACCGTCATAAATTGATCATATATCTTTCTTCATTCAAACTTAGAAAAAAATATTCGAACTTCCAATAATAAGGTCGCCGTCGTTAATCCTACACCATTTTTTCTATGCAATTTTCGTGCATTACCTTAATTTTTCCGCACTTACGATCTGTTGCACTCTATCTTAGAGCAACGTGTAAAACGACATCCATGTTGAATGAAATCCGCACTGAATGACGTAGGTTTAAACGCTGAAAGATGATTGGGTAATGTTACTAAATTGTGTAAGAAATTAAATATGGCTGACCTGATTGAACCGACAGGCTTATCGAATGTGGAAATGAGGCTGATCTCTCCAGACGTACGCTCAACGGTCCCTCAAATATTGTGAGGTTGAACAAATGCAGTTATATATTTATATATATTTAAACCTTGCTCTAAAATGGTGTAAGGTTAACGACGGATACCTATTTCTCGGAAACTCAAATATTTTTTCTAAGTTTTAATGTTGTAAGGTAAATGATCAATTTATGCTAATAAAGGACAGCATTCTGTCTTTCAACTGGCAAAGCTTTTTCATGGGTTGTTTGAATAAAAATCGGAAGTTTTTAGGGTTTGAAGCAAGGCACCGAGGAATTAATGGCGGCTTGTTAGGCCCCTTCTTCTCTTTTATACTATGCATAGACCCGATTTTTCTAAGATTGTCTCAAGTCCCTGTGGACGATTGAGTAGTGTAAATCATAGGACATATTTCATGTATATAACTTTTGCACTTTTAAACCATCAAGAAATTATAATTTTTCTGTATATAGTATATAATTATTCTATTACACGATATAATCCGAAAAACCAGTTTCCACATCCCACACGTGGATCCGAACCAGCGAAGTAAGGATCAACTCTCTACTTCGCAACCCAAGAGAGACGCTCTAACCACTGCGCCGCGCGGGCGACAATTTAACAAGGAATGGATTGTCCCAAGCATGAAGCTGTTTGTGTCATTTTTTCTATTTAATTCTCTAGGTGACAGTATGTTGAACTCGGGCTCTATTTACACTGGTCTGTCTGGGATGAACTTCTCGACGTATGACAAAGATAACGACGGGAGTAGTTATAAAAACTGTGCTGCTAAACATAATGGAGGTTGGTGGTTCAAAAGTTGTCACCGTGCCTTCCTTAACGGCCCCTGGTCTTCAAATACGTGGTATCAGCCTTGGTATCCCAAAGTTTTGAGCGGGGAATCCGTCAGAGGGACACTCATGATGATCAGGCGTCACTAAGTAACATAATTCATTGTAAGAACAAATTAAATCTTACTTTGATTATTTCATTTCACTGTGACGGATTGCGTGATAAGCAAGTGATATTTTCCACAGTAAAAATGGCGCTTGGTCTGTCAAGGTGCCTTTTCAATTCGAACAAGTAAAATGTCTTTCATATATACGTATATTTGGCAATCAGTCACTGTGGTTTTTACATGTATATACACTCTCTGATTAGAGAAGTTAGATATGTCTTTTTATATTTTCATTTTTTTTTTACATTTACAGATGATGATTATAAAGGGACTTCATAAAGGCTATAGGAGCAATTCCCATGGAAAAGAGACTTTTTATTTATATCTTTTACATCTGTACAGAGACACATTTGTCCTCTAATTTGATCTTTTTTTTCTATTTTTTTTTCTGGAATAAAATTAATTTTCCATACATATATATATTTTTTCAATTAAATATTTTGTTCTTATTTTCAAAAAAACTATTTTGTTCATATTTAAAATATATGTATAAACGTACCTGGACAACTGATGAAAGGAAAGACACTTTATCATGAACCATATTGTCAAAGAACTCCCTTAAACTAAAAATATACAAACTTTGACATGAGTACGAACATAACCAATTATTTTTATAACATGATCGCGTATACTCCATTCCGTGTTACGATAGAGTCGTGTAGACTCCATCATTGTACATATGATTTTATTATATAATTAAGTAGAAATCTGGGATATAGCAATTCAAAGGCAGATCCAGGACCGGGCGTGCAATCCTTCCATCCCCATCTTGGTAATTTAAAAAAAAATGTTTGTAAAACAAGCAATGCATTAACATTAAGTTTAGAACATAAAATGATAACATCTTGTCCATCATTTATTTCACTACCTAATTACACAGATATGTGTACGGTACGAGATCTTCCGGAGTATTGTTTTGCAATTAATCGTGTGTCTTCTAAAACCAAGTCACGACTCTTTTATTCCGGTATAGAAAATACATAGAAATGTACAAAATTGAAAATTTTGAGTTACTTTGAGGTTGGGTCTAGACCTGACAAGGATCGACGTCAAGTCATTTATACAGATGATATAAGCAGTAGTCGAGAGACTGTCCTCAATAAAACTCTACAGAGATTGAAAGATACGCTGGCAAATGCACTCATCCCAGATGATAATAATTATATATACAGTGAAACGTGTGTAATCAATAATTTGTCGGTGGGAGTGAGACATGTCGCCTCTTTTGCACGATCCTTTACAAAAAGCCTCACGTGTTTGTAAAGGTACTGTAGTCTCTTCGCCTGATAAGATAGATATACTTGTGTTATAGTTTTAAGTAACTGCATTTATTATTTATTCATATCTTAAGTCAAATATGAACCTTAAACTAAGGTCTGCAGTAGTCCCCTGCAAGATATATAATTAATGATAAAGTTATTAAAAAACCAACAGTTCTAAAGGACCTAATATGATAATCCTTGGATTCTTGAAGGGAAATAAAGTATAATCGAATATGAAGGTATTTAAGTCTTGAAGATCCTCCCCATTTTTCAGAAACAAGAAAAAACACGATCTTTTGTGTGAAAATGGGGGATGAAATCCTTGACATGGGGCACCATTTTACGTTCTATCTGACACGCCTTGATTTTAGAAATAAAAGTTAAAATGAAAATACAAAAAAACCTAATAAAATACATACATTTAAATCTTATTGTAAAATTCAGTTGCACTAAAATTCAAATTTGCAAAAAGATTGTGCATTGTTTGCGCACAATTAATAAGTTATTTCGATTAGGTGTAAAATCAGAACATTCTGAAAGAATAGGGTTCATAGTTATTGTAGTTAAAAGATGCATTCAGGTTGATGTTCCCTATTTAGTAAATAAGAATGGGTAAACCTTGAATTTCCCATTCTTATTGTTTATTGATTGTATATTGTTTAACGTCCCTCTAGAGAATTTTTCACTCATATGGAGACGTCACCGTATTCCGGTGAAGGGCTTCAAATTTTGACCTTTACTCGGCACTCAGGGCCATTGAGCAGTGAGGGATCTTTATCGTGCCAACGCCTGCCGCTGACACGGGGCCTCGGTTTTTAAGGTCTCATCCGAAGGACCCGCAACTTTCACTTCAAAGTGCCGAGCGCATGGCGAAGGAACAGTTGCTACCCATTTTAACGACTAGGTCAGTCGCCGCCGAGATACGAATTCAGGACCTCCCGATCACGGAGCGAGCGCTCTACCGACTGAGCTACCGTGAACGGTCTCTTATTGTTTAAATAATGACTTCATCTTGACGTTTCAGATCAGTTAAATATTAGGGACATAAAACAGCTTTCATTGCTATCTTCACAGACGGACTTGTGTCTAGAGTGAATTTCAACCTTTGTTGAAGAAGCTGGCAGGAGAATGAGTTTTGGACTGCATCGCTACCTTAGGGCACACCGTGGAGGGGCAACCCGCACTCTTCAATATAGCACACGATTAAATTCACAACTCTTTTGATGTCCGAAAATTTGCGAAAAAAGACAGAACGTGTCTAGGACTTTATCTTTGTTTCCATGCATCTGCAGTCCAGCGTAGCTAATTGTTTAGAAACACATTACAAGCATTTAAATTGTGGATTTTATGCGGATTCATATAATGGTAGCACTCCATTTCTCACAATCAAAGGGTCAAGGCCCCTTCAGGGCCTCGGCGGACTATACCACTTGTAAGGAATTATGTATGCACTCGTATCATTAACCGTAACTAAATAAAGAAAACTCTGACATTCACCTCCAATAAATGCTCCCCGAAAAATATTTGCATTTGGAGTTTCTTATACATGTAGCTGCAGATCTGTAGCGTTATGGTTTTATATATATTTGTCTTTGACCAAAACGCTACAGATCCCGTAATGTAAAAAAAGGTGCAATTTACGGCGCAATATTTTTTGCGCACTTTTGGGGAGAGCTTCCACTGGAAAAATAATTATTCCTTAAAGTAAATCAAAGAACAGATACGCATTAGAAGTCAAATATACGCATTGAAGTTGCGTACTCTTTAGAGTGAAACAAGTACGACCTATATAGTAACGTAAATCCAAGTTAGCTCGATACTTTGATCGTCCCTTATAAAAGACACACGCTTTAAAGCGTTTGAATGATTACAACAAATCTTAGTCATGGCGACCAATAAACCAGGCCGGTTTCGTAAAAAAGATGTAGATCAGAATAAATCCTCGTTTGATTATTTTGAAATTTTTTGACATACGTTTGTTTGTGTCATCTGTCATGAAGAATTTGTACACTTAACATGATGTTCAAAATTCAAATTTCTGCATCCATCCTAATTAATCTATAGATACTTTTTTAGTCTATATTTAACCAATTTTTATGAAATTAGGAATGAAAAATTAAAATTTGTGCTGTTTAATTTATTCATTTTTCACAAACACATATTACTTAGGTTATTTTCAGGATTTTTTGATCAAGGTTTGTTTGTTTCATCTGTCCCTAATATGGACATCAAATGTATCTTTTGTAAGTAAAGTCATAAAACTATTTCATACAATGAATATTCTCAATTTACTTGTTGAAATGATATTTTACACGTACCGTTACTATTTGTTAAAGAGCACACGATGTTCGTTACGCGGTTTCCATGTACAAGTATACGTACACAGCCTATTAATGCCTTACCTCTCTAATAACGAAACAAGAGGCCCATGGGCCTTATAGGTCACCTGAGCATCATGCAATAACTTTGCAACGAATGACTTTGGTTCATGTTTTAAACTAGACATCATGGCATTCACAATTTTGAAAGAGGCACCAATGCTAATCATAACCATACACTTAGCATGTTTAGTTTGGTTAGTTAGTACCCATAGACAGAGCAGGGGAACAAAAAAATGTATCCCAACTAATCAGTAATATTAAGCAATAATCAGTAGTGCCACTACCACACATGAACCCCTGATCCTTGGTCCACACATTTCACAATTTTGGAAAAGGCACCATGTTTGATTAATAGAAAGGAGAAGGTTTCAATCAATTAATTCATTTTCAGTATATAAGTAGAGCCCCCCCCCCCCCTCTTTGGTATCCCTGACCCAGGTCCCCACCCTAATACCAGAACCCCTGACCCTGGGGCCATAAAAATTCACAATTTTCGAAGAGACATTCTTGCTCATCATAACTATGTACTTAGTTAATTTATTTTATACTCAGGAGCAGAGAAGATTTTCAAAGAATTAATATATTTTCACTATATAATCAATAGAGCCCCGCCCTAACACCTGAACCACTGACCCTGAGGCCATAAATTTCACAATTTTGGAAGAAGCATTCTTGCTCATCATAACTATATAATTAGTTAATTCTTTGAATACCCACTACCCAGAAGTAGAGAAGAATATTTTCAAACAATTTCTGCATTTTCTCTATATAATCAATAGGGCCCCTCCCCTAACACTAGAACCCCTGACCCTGGGGCCATGAAATTCATAATGTTGGAAAAGGCATTCTTCGTCATCATAAATATGTACTTGGTTAGTTTATTTAATACACAGGAGCAGAGAAGAAGATTTTCAAACAAATTCTGCATTTTCTCTATATAATCAATAAAGCCCCGCCCTAGCACTAGAACCCCTGACCCTGGGGCCATGAATTTCACAATTTTGGTAGAGGACTCAATGATCATTACATTCAATGCAACAGTTTGCCTGCTTGATGTCCAGGGGTAAAGAAGAAGATTTTTAAAGATTGCACTAATTTTAGTGGTTTTGGCCCCACCCCTCAGGCCCCAGGGAACATGAAATTCACAATTTTTGTTCCCCTTTCACCAATAGATGCTTTATGTAAAATTTGGTGGAAATTGGTTGAGTGGTTGCAGAGAAGAAGCTGAAAATGTTCAAATGTTAACACACGACGCAAGACGAACGACGCACGACGACGGACGAAAACGGATAGCAATAGGTCACCTGAGTTTACTCAGGTGACCTAAAATGACAGAATAATCTTTATATCGGACGAGGAAGCTTTAGAAAAGAAATCGTTTTAGAAAAAAAATCAAATCAAAATAATTTAAAATAGTTTCATAGAGTTCATACTTCTGAGTCTATGCGCTTGTTTTTAAATGTTATTAGAATGTCAAAACCAATATTTGAATTTATTAATCCATACATTCTTATCATTTCAGTTTTTAACATGCAGTTTTAAACAAAAATACAAAGAACTTTTATTTTGTACTGAATGAACTTGCCACCTTATAGTGCCCATCAGTTCAGCAGACCTTTACTTTAAAGTCTGTAAAGAGAAAAAAAAAGAATTATTTGATGTTAAGTGCTACACAAATATCAAAGTGCAATTTGAATACAGAAATGGAGCAGATAATTGTAAAATTGGAAAAAAAATTTACGCTCGATAAGTCAAAAGTTATTTGTCTAGGTCACGGAATGGTTAAAGTTGAATGTACTTTAATAGACTGTGGAAACTTCATCGATTAGTGTGTGCGACGTACCTCCCCCCCTTTTTGAAGCACACAACCAAGTAGAATACACAGATATAACATATACAACTTACAAGTAACTTTTTAAAATTTTCATTCATAAAATTCAGTTCCCGTTATGTGATATTTTGCCATCATTCATTCTCCTTCTGTTTTGTCTCTTGAATTTATAAATATTTTATTTACAAACAAATTCTGTAGGAATATGTTTCAATTTTTTTTTATCTTAACAGCATGATGTAAAACACTTTCCAAGTTGGTTGACAATTTTTTTGATAAATATCAACAGTATTTGTAGTTTGTATTTAATTCATGAATTTTCTTATTATTGTTAATGATGATTGTAAACAATTAATTGCATCCATGCAGAGCTTTATGTACAATCGCCTTACCTTTCCCGGTTAGCCCTTATAACATTCATATAATGTACGAGTATTAATCAATATATTTCTACCATACTAGAAAAAAACATATAGAAGTGTACGTTTAGCAAACAAATTTACATGTACGTCTTAATTAGATCTTTCTTTTAAAATTTATTTATTATGTAAGTTCATGTAAAAACTGTTTATTTACAATGTTGTCGCACCAGTTAAGTAAGATTTACTTTTTAAAAATGCACTTTTATATGATATTTTGGAATTTACGAGAAAGAACTTCAGAAAGTCAGAAAAAAAACCAAATTGTTATACTTAGTTAACACAGCAGCGTCAGAGCCACCGGGTCAGATTGATTATTTTGATGTTTTGGAACAGGATAAGATTTCAGAAAAATATTGTCTTCAAAGTATTTTGAATGTTTGTCTTCATAGTACTTTGTAACCATATTAAAAGAAATTTTGAAAATAATTCAAAATTCTGTAAGAAATATAACTGGACGAAAAATTTCTGATCCCACGACGCCTGCTGTTCTCTATACAGTGTTATCAGATACGGAAGTAATTTAGTAGATGAATCACTTTTTAATGTTTTCACCTAAATCTCAAGTCGGGAAGATTTAATGCACTTAAACATACTTTTCTGTAAGTCGACTTTCAATCGTTTTTTGTACCAGAAAATTTTGCATGTAACATGCAACCCCTAGCAGAATTGAAATAACTGTGAAATAACTAATTTTTGTGGGGAGGGGGATTTTCGTTGTTTATGAGGCAAGGACAGACATACGAATTTATAACCACCACGAAATGTACAATTAAAAGTACATTACTCCGAAAACATTCTCCATCCACGAAATGACGTCCCCACAAACCATTTTTCCCTCGAACATCGAAAATTTGACCGTACGAAAATATGTGATTTTTCAGTATAAGATTATCTTTACTTATAAACTAGTTTATCAATTAAGATTTGTCTAGGTCACGACGATGTCTTAGTTGAAAGTACTTTAATAGACTGTGGGAACTGCATCGATTAGTGTGTGCGACGTTCCTATACCCACCCACCGAAAAAAAAGATCTGTTGGAAAAAATTTCAATTTTGTCACTTTGATTAACTATAGTAAACTATAGTTAACTGTAGTTTTTTTTATGGGTAATTTTAACCAAGTCACGTGACAAACAGCTGATGTGCGTGACGTCGCTTTGGCCGAACCCGAGTGAGACCCCATACATACATATCCATTAGTAGAATTCCTATTAAATTTAAACTCATTTAAATAAAAAAAGATCTCAACATTATATTGATTTTCGACGAATATTTTAAGGCATATTTTCTATGGTTGGCCTTAACCTAGCTGCGCACCAAACAGAGCCCATCAGTTCAACAGACCTTTACTTTAAAGTCTGTGAAGAGAAAAAAAGAATAATCTGATGTTGTGCGATTCACATATATATACATGTAAAAGTGCAATTTAAATCAGAAATGGAACAGATAATTGTAAAATTGGAAATAATCTTTTTTACGCTCGATGAGTCAAAAGCTTGATTATCAATAAAGATTTGTCTAGGTCACGAAGATGTATTAGTTGAATGTACTCTAATAGACTGGGGGAACTGCATCTATTAGTGTGTGCGACGTACCCCCCAGAAAAAAAATCTATTGGAAAATATTTCAATTCTTTTTTATCTAAACTGCACGAGGAAAAACACTTTCCAAGTTGACAATTATTTTAACAATATCAACAGTATTTTTGGTTTGTAGATAATTCAAGAATTCTCTTATCATTGTAAATGATGATTGTAACCAATTATATATAAATTGCATCCATGCATAGCTATATGTACAGTCGCCTAATCTTTCCCTGTGTTAGCCCGTTTAACATTCATATATTGTACGAGTATTAATATTTTTCTACTATACTAGAAAAGCATAGAGTTGTACGTTTAGCAAACAAATTAACATGTATGTCTAAATTAGGTCTTAAAAGACGGCGTTTTTACCTCTACTGGTCAGAAACCAGAAGAGCTTATGCGATAGTTATGCGTCCGTCCGTCTGTAAACATTTTTTTCAAAATGCTACTCCTTCTACAATTTTTGTCTGATTTCAATATAACTTGGCACACAAGGAGACTCACAAAGATACATAATTCTGTTATCGTTGCCATGGTTACTAAAAATTTATTTCTGTAAAATCGTTTCAAAATGCTACTCCTCTTACAGTTTTGGTTTGATTTCAATAAAACTTGGCACACAAGTAGACTACACTAAGTTAAACGAATCCGTTTATCGGTTTTTTATTTCAGTGAACGGTGTTGCCGTGTTTACTGAAACTAGAAATTTCTTTCAAAATACCTTTAAACGCTTATCCTCATACAGTTTTGGTCTGATTTCAATATAACTTGGCACACAAGTAGACTACACAAGGAAACAAAATACTGTATCGTTTTTTAGATTTTGATGAATGGTGTTGCCATGGTTACTAAAAATAAATATTTCTGTGAAATTGTTTCAAAATGCTACTCCTCCAACAGTTTTGGTCTGATTTCAATATAACTTAGCACACAAGTAGACTACACAAGGAAACACAATACTGTATCGTTTTTTAGATTTTGATGAATGGTGTTGCCATGGTTACTAAAAACAGAAATTTCTGTGAAATTGTTTCAAAATGCTACTCCTCCAACAGTTTTGGTCTGATTTCAATATAACTTGGCACACAATTAGACTACACTAAGTTACACAAATCTTTGTATCGGTTTTTGATTTCAGTGAACGGTGTTGCCGTGGTTACTAAAAACAGAAATTTCTGTGAAATTGTTTCAAAATGCTACTCCTCAAACAGTTTTGGTCTGATTTCAATATAACTTCGAACAAAAGTAGACTACACTGAGATACATACTTCTGTGTATTGGTTTTTGATTTCGTTGAACGGTGATGCCTTTGTTACTTAATGTAGAAATTTCTGTGAAATTGTTTCAAAATGCTACTCCTCCAACAGTTTTGGTCTGATTTCAATATAAATATAACTTGGCACAGAGATGTATTAACATTTTAAAACGTAGACAATTTTAGAGACTGTACTTTACCTTTTCTAGTTCTTTTTAAATAGCCACCCATCATTAAAAACTAACTTAAAACATTCCGGTTCGTTGTGTTTTTCTTTAAATTGTGCTAATCTTTAATGCGACTTATCTCATTTCATTCAGGTTACCAGTGCAGCATGAAGAGTTTTGAGCTATATTTCTGTCTCTTCTTGTGCCATCTTAGAGGAATAGCGGCAATTTGTAAGTTTAACATTGTAAATATTCTGTGTATTCAAATGATATTGGATCTGCTTCCATGTAAATTTTCTTGGCACTGCATATGATTTGTAAGTTTTATTGTTTGTATGTTTTATTGAGCGCGTCGGTATTGAAGAAACTGAAGCAGTCGTTTGGAATTTCTAGTAATGGGCAATAATTTATAGCAATACTGTTCACAGACCAGAGGAGCAAATGGGAAAGTATCTGGTGTCCGCCTCTCTGTATGTCCGTCTAAACATTTTTTTTTTCACAACGTTACTAAATGTTTTTTTCCTTATTTTATTCCTTACATTTCATTGAGAAAAGATAGGTTTTATGTTTGACATACACATTACATGTGTCAATATACATGTGTAAATCCAACCATACTATGGCTTATTTGCCATAATTAATGACATCACACCCACAAAGACACCGACAGCGAAGGACCAAAATTCGAATAGCGCATTACAACACCTAAAAAAGGTTATTTTATTTTAATTAGATAATTTAGCCCCTGGTAAAACTGTAACAGTCTTCAGCCTCATGAACGATCCTGATACGTACATTCGAATTAACCATGCTGGGGAATTTACCGACAGAGATGAAGTTGAAACTTCAATTTGTCAATTTTATTGGATACGGAGTATATATTACTGTTGACCTTATGAAGACATACACCATCAAGTCGGCTGGACTCATATTCAAAGGTAATTTAATAACATGTATCGTACCAAAAATGATTATTTGAGATTGCAAAATTTTTCATTTAACAAGTTATAATTATATTGAAATATGTATTAGTATATGATAATAGATTTATTTACCCTCTACATCATGAACTTTAAAACAGAATCATTTCCTGCAAACGGAACAACCATTTTTTATGATGATGACACATCTGGCTGGCCTTTTCAAGTCATTCACAAATATGGGAGGGAAGGAATTCCACACACAGTAACATTTGATGTACAGCGCACAGGAGCAATTATAATATTTGATTTCGAGTTTGAAAGTCTTGTCGATTACGATTTATGTGAAATAGAAATAAATGGTGAGTTACATTTC
Organism: Saccostrea glomerata; assembly: GCA_003671525.1. Taxonomy (NCBI): domain Eukaryota; kingdom Metazoa; phylum Mollusca; class Bivalvia; order Ostreida; family Ostreidae; genus Saccostrea; species Saccostrea glomerata. The sequence goes on from PRKT01000666.1 coordinate 103,995, forward strand.
ATGAATTGATTGCTGTGAATCAATTACCTGTATGTATTCTAAACGAACCACTGTAAATGTCACATAAAATTGTTTGGATAGTTGAAATTTCAGCTTTCTTTCTACATATGGCATATTTAGCTAAGCAGGATTGATGACTGCTAAATCTTAATGACAAGTCAATACTGATTTTATGAAACTGTTTTAAAAATTGCTTTTGTGTTATATATCATCTGCAGGTTGTGAAGTTGACCATTATGGTGACGATTGCCTGCCCTGTAATAAATCTGAGAATTGTGAATTTTGTGACGTTAATGATGGAACATGCTTTATCTGCAAAGAAGGGTATACTGGACCGAATTGTAGCATAAGTATTTATCTCTTCTATTATTTCATTTTTAATACACGTACAATTTTAACAACTTTATGTGCTTGAACTTACAGTGTATAATTTGATTATTGTCCAAAAAAGAAATCCCTTCTTTGCAAACGTAACGAATTATTGACCTCACATGAGTGAAGTTTTAATTGTCAAAAAATTTAAAAAAAAATCAGAAAAATACCCACCCAAACTAAAACTAGACGTACTGCGAGCAATGAGCTCACTAAATGATAGATACCCCCGTGTCCATGTTTTGTTGTGGGAAACCCAAAATATGTCAGATCAAAATGGAAAATAGCAGGTGCACAATGGCAACTTATAATAAAGAAACTTTGAAAGTTTAATCAAACTTAATTCCGTGGTATGAGAGGAGTTGCGGATAAGAGATGAGTACCCCAAAGCGTAACAGACAGACGGACAGACATACTTATTACTACGTGTATATACCCTCATTTTCTTGGTATAAAACACCAGGTTGACAACATGCTTTTCCCTCCAATATGTTTATCCAAAATAAAGCAAGGAACTGAATAAACTATAAGTCTACTAGTATATAAAAAGAAACTTAAAAATTCTGACATAAAGGAAAAAAATTCCATTTGTTTCACATAATCAATTATATGACCTTTGTGCACTTACATTTATTTTTCTGGCATCGAAAATTTAATAAGCCAGAAAATTCTTTCTAAGTCTTAAACTTCTGCTGAATTTAAGCAGTTAGGTAAAAGCTATTTTAAATATTCAGAAAAGAACGTCAAAAGTGGAGGTACATATATATGATGTAAATTTTTAGATATTAATTAAAAAGTCTCAATTTAATGTTAAAAATGGCCATGACCCAAGGGTTTGTCATGATTTTGACCAAAGGTCATTTAAGTAGTTCAAGGTCAGTGGAAGTAAAATTCATAATTTGTGTCTGGTCCATATCTTTCTTATGGATAAACTTGGTAGGGTCTCATTCCACACAAAGATTGTCCATGACACAAGGGTTTGTTATGACCTTGACCCAAGGTCATTTGGAGAAATTCAAGGTCACTGGAAGAAAAAATTCATAATTCGTGTCCAGTCAGTATCTTTTCTATGGATAAACTTGGTAGGTTCTCATTTCACACAAAGATTGTCCATGACCCAAGGGTGTGTCATGACCTTGACCAAGGTCATATGGGAAATTCATGCTTACTGGAAGAAAAATTTCATAATTCGTGTCCGGTCCGTATCTTTCTTATGGATAAACTTGGTAATTTCTCATTTCACACAGATGCCCATGACCCAAGGGTGTGTCATGACCTTGACCCAAGGTCATTTGGGGAACTTGAAGCTCACTGGAAGAAAAAATTCATAATTCATGTGTGATACATATTTTTATTATGGAAAAACTTACTTCTGAAAAACCCAGCGGGGGTATTTTGTCCCGTTTGGACAGTTCTATTTTTTTAAGTATAGTTAAATGATTCTTAAATGATAACTAGTAAAAATCACGAGTAAAATATTTTAGAAACAAGCTTTTTGTTATAATTATGTTTCATATTGAACTGTAATCAAGATCAAATTATCCCTTCGTTTCACGGTAGTTGCATTATGCTGATTTCCTGTTTCTTTGTTCCCTTCAGTTCTCCGCAGGTCGTGTGACCTGGAGTTTGTGTAAATATGTAGACAGTCGGTTTGATTTAATTAGTCTGTTGCCGACGACTGAATTTTTTGAGACTGTTTTACAGAAAAGTCAAACGTGGTTGGTACTGCAATCAAGGCTTATGTGTTTGAAATGGACTTTCGAGACTTTAATCGATTAAAGATATATTTAGATATAGTACCTGATATTCTTGTTTAACGAAGTTAAGCGGATGCGCTTCAGTCCTTTGAAGGCGCGTGCGCTCCCGAGAAATGAAGGATGTATTGTACATATCTTTAATTCAAACTTGTGATTAAGAAAATTGATTAATTCTTCAATTACTCAGATAGAACTGCCGAGTCTCATAAAAGAATCTGAAACGTTTCATACATTTTGTGGCAGCGCGATGGGATTCGTCAAATAATTAGAGTAATATATATTTTAAATTGATAAGTTTTTAATTGTATTTCCTTTGTAAATTATGAGCGCGATGGAGGAAATGATCTACGAAAGGATATCCTTTCTTGAAAAGTGTTGTGAGAGATATCGTCTTGAAATATAACAGCAATCTACACAAACATCTAGACCAATGCGCGATTCTTGAATCGCGTCATTGACTGAAAGCGCACAAGGAAATCAGCCTAGAGGAGCGTTAGATGGTATGACAATGAGGAGAAAAATAGCTCAATGAAATTTGATTTCAGAAGCAAATGCATCAAATTCGACAAGGAATTATGCTGCGAGTTCTAGTGATGGAAAGATTGTCGCCAACAATCGATTGTCGGTCGTTAGAAGCTATTCGATGCTACTAATCGATTATAAAATAAATGTCGCCGACATCGCTAACAAAAAAATGAAATTGTCATACTTTAATTTTATTACCAAATCCAAGTGCAAAGAGCATAAAAGTAGTGATGAATGTTGAAAACATGAAAGGATTCCGTGTCTTGTTGATACTTTTACCGCCATGATTAAATATGGGGTCAGACTAAAACCAGGAAACGGTGATATTGCAAGGTTTTACTATATACAAAGGAAAACATAATTATTTTAGTCAATCTTTAAATGTAATTATAATCAGAAATACAAGTCTTTCTTCTGGATAACTACTTTTAAAACTTGCAATTTTAACTAATTAAAACTAAATAAAAGAAATAGGTACATGTATTAAATGAAAGGTGGGACTAATATCAGTAAAATACCCATTGCATGGACTTTATAAAAAAAAGAAATTCCCATTCTGTTTTTAATAGTCCTACATTGTTTAGAGTAAACAAAATATTATTTTCCACTTAAAAAAAATTCAGTTAACATTTTTGAATATTTTATGTATGTAAATGAAATTTTTGTAAAAGTCTGACAGTAATCTGAATAAGTTTTAACTTTTCTATATTAATTTCATTATAGTTCGAAATTTCGATTATAATCGATTATGCCCATCCGATTATTACCGATAATCGATTCTGATTTTTTTCCGATTCCCCATCACTAGGCCGAGTTCTCAACAATATGAAAAGATGGTGCCACAGCCAAAATGGACAACGCTGAGCATTTTGTCTAATGCGAATCCACACACAGTCCATATGTTGAGTGAGACTCTGGCGCATTCTTCTTTTCACCTTCATTTTGAAATCACTTAATGCCATGGCATTGACAGTATCGAAATAGGCCTCCGGCGCAAACGAGAAATGCAGAATTGCCCCATGAGGTACCAAACAAGTATGAAACGCAAAGGCCTTCATTAATTGCATAGTTTTCAGAACTGCTGTAGAGCATCAAACTCAGGCGGATGCGCTTTATCAAATGCCTGCAAATGCGCTGTATCAACCGAGAGTGCGCAGAGTCGGCGCGGAAAATGTGGTAAACCAAGGGATAGATAACGCATTTCCCTAATCTTTGATTGGACTCATTCTCAACAGTGTCACTGCGAGGATCTGCACAAGGAAATTAGGATATGTTTCGCCAGAAACAAGACAACAATATGATATATTAGTGACAGCGCTTGAAGAGAGATTCGCTTAACCTAATCAAACGGAGTTTTACCGTGCGCAACTAAAAGAAAGGTGTCAATGGGAATCAGAAACATTATCTGAGCTAGGCCAAGCTGTACACCAATTGACCTGTTTGACATAACCATTTACACCAGCAGAGGTATTGATTGATTGAATATTGTTTAACGCCTAGTCAGTAGTTTTTCAGCCATGTTTCGGCGGCCAGCAAAGGTAAGAGAAACTCTTGGTAAAGAGGCTTTTTTGATTGATTGATAGTTATAGGTTCTGATGTGAGACTACGCATTAAACTGAGTCGACCACAGAATCTAAATGAAGCTATTCACCTGGCAGTAGAACTCGATGCTTACTCTCTTACAAAAAATATAGTTAACTATAGTTTAATATAGTTAACTATAGTAAATCAATGTCAAAGTTTTCCAAAGTGTCAACGTTTTCGCCAAAGTTTTTCAAAGTGTCAAAGTGTCAAAGTTTTTTCCAAAGTTTTTCAAAGTGTCAAAGTGTCAGAGTTTTCGTTAAAGTTTTTCAAAGTGTCTAAGTGATCACTATAGTAAACCAAAGTTCTCAAAGTGTCAAAGTTATAACTATAATTAACTATAGTTAACTATAGTACTTTTTTGTTAGGGGGCACCGAGAAAAGAAGTCATATTTGGTATCCCATTCACTATTCATTCGTACCAAGGTCGGCAATATGAGAGCAAGCTACTACAATGTTTTTGTTACTTCGGATGAAAAAGACCCACAAAACTCCCTATCACTCGAAATCAGACGGGATGGTAGAGCATTTTAACCGCACTTGGCTCTCTATGTTAAGCACTTACATACAGGAAAACCAGCGTCACTGGGATTTGCATCTTCCATCTTCTATACGAGGGTTGAATCAAAAGTAATGTCACAACTTTGATAAAATTGGTATAAATCGACGTAAAACATCAAAACTACACCTGATGAAAGCTTTATTTATTTCAAATCAGACCTTATAAATTCAAAGGAATATGATGTATACTCCCCAAAATATCGGATTTTAAACAATGTGCGTTTATGGTAGTCGCCGCACCTAAAAATAACATCATATGACGGATACTCGCCGTCATTCTTTTAAGCGTCTCCCCTTCGTTTAATTAAAAAATATTTTTGATTCGCCAAAACTTTCACCAATTTCACTTTCTTTAAGAATTCTTGGTACCATTACACACCCATTCTTTCAATAATTAAGCCTTAAGCCCTCAAAATATTTGGAACAGTAGCATAAGACAAACTTAAGAATTTACATGTCACTCTATCCGTCTGTCAGTTTTGAAACAACGTCCGACGCCATTGAAGGTTTCCGTCCGACCTCCTATCTTTCGGTCTTCTTGTCCTCTGCTGATCATTCAATGAGCCATCATCCACCCAAAATTGCTGAAATCATCTCTAAAGAAGTTTCTTATTTACATTCTTTATTCTGTGAGTCTGATTATTTAACGTAACTGTCGCTAGTGATTATTCCCATATTTTGAAGCAAAAAATGCATTATAACTCGTCGAGCCGTGTTTCCCCATTTCGACAATCCCTTTGTTTAATTCAACAGAGTAAAACAACAATGTTTATGATCACAAATACCAATGTCGTCGTTTAATTTTCAATCAAAGACTTGAAAATGACTGTGTATTTAAACAAGAGGCCCATGGGCCTTATAGGTCACCTGAGCATTATTCAACAACTTCCCAGTGATTGAATTTGATTCATGCTTTAAGCCAGATGCTATAGCATTTATAATTTGGTCATCATAACTATACACGTAGCAGTTCCTTAGTTTGGTTACTTAATACCCATAGGCAGGGTAGGGGAACAAAAAATGCATTTCAACAAATCAGTAATATTCAGCAATAATGAGAAGTGCCGCTACCACACATGAACCCTGGACTCTTAGGCCTAGATCCACACATTGTACAATTTTTGGAAAGGCATTCATGCTTTTCAAAAATATTTGATTAATACAAAGGAGCACATTTCAAACCATTCATTTTCAGTATATAAGTACAGCCCCCCCCCTCTATGGTACACCTGGCCATGGGGCCTTTAAATTTATAATTCTTGTAGATTAGGGCCCTTGCTCATAACTATATAGGTAGTTCATTTGCTTAAAACCTAGGTGCAAAGAAGAGAATATTCAAAGATTTAATGTTTTTTTCACAATACATGTATAATCAATATAGCCCCCCCCCCTAACACCAGGACCCCTGACCCTGGGGCCATAATATTCACAATGTTGGTAGAGGCACTCTTGCTCATCATAACTATGTTTATTCAAAGATTTAATTTTTTTTACTATACATGTATAATCAATATAGCCCACCCCAACACCAGAACCCCTGACCCTGGGGCCATAATATTCATAATTTTGGTAGAGGCACTCTTGATCATCATAACTATGTACATGTACTTAGTTAGTTATATAAAATCTAGGAGCAGAGAAGAAGATTTTCAAAGAATTCATGTATTTTCACTATATAATTAATAGAGCCCCGCCCTAACACCAGCACCCCTGACCCTGGGGCCATAAAATTCACAATTTTGGTAGAGGCACTCTTGCTCATCATAACTATGTACTTAGTTGGTTTATTTAATACCCAGGAGCAGAGAAGAAGATTTTCAAAGAAATAATGCATTTTCACTATATACTTATTTAGCCCCGCCCTAGCACTAGAACCCCTGACCCCAGGGCCATGAATTTCACAATTTTGGTAGAGGACTCAATGCTGATTACAATCATGCAAACAGTTTGACTGCTTGATGTCCAGGAGTAAAGAAGAAGAATTTTAAAGATTGCATTAATTTTAGTGGTTTTGGCCCCACCCCCAAGGCCCCAGGGGGGCAGGGATCATGAAATTCACAATTTTTGTTCCCCTTCACCCATAGATGCTTTGTGCCAAATTTGGTTGAAATTGGTTCAGTGGTTGCAGAGAAGAAGCTGAAAATGTTCAAATGTTAACACACGACGCACGACGAACGACGCACGACGACGGACGAAAACAGATGGCAATAGGTCACCTGAGTTACCTAAAAAAAAGAGAGATTAGGTGCTTTTTTTAGAATCTTTTCGCATTTTTCATTCTAAGAAAAAATACACTTAAAAATGTGACGTTCAGTTGTGACGCGGCGACATCCCCTATGCTCTATTTTTTAAACATCCATGAAATAGATTCAAATAAACATTTTTTAATGAAAATTTCATTGTTAATTAGATTTGTATTTGTGCATCTTTTGGTATACTGTATTTGATAATATGACGCCAAATATTAAAGAAATGGAGACTGTGACATTACTTTTGGATCAACCCTCGTATATACTTTAAGCATATCGTTCTACAGAACATGAAACCACCAAATTCTCGCCGAACGTTAATGCTGGACTACACCATTAGAGTTGATGTATGAAATGCCTCCAGATATAAATGATATTCCAAAAAAGTCAACGGGTTTGGTTGTTAAAGTCAGCACACATGTTGGTCAGAGAAGACATGCAAGGTGAAATGCAGCGCCAGAAAAGGAACCATGATGTCAAACTCGCATGGTCATTCTTTAGACACGGAGAAAAAGTTTGTGCTTTTCCCTCCAAGAAAGAGCGGTTGTCCTCCGAAGTGAACGTCGTTTTGGAGAGGGCCTTTCTGAATTGACGATAAATTGTCAAATGCTTTATATAAGGTTGCATGCGGAACAAAGGGCAAAGGCTTGCGGAAATGTAAATCAAAATACTTTAAAGAGAGAATGATATTGGTAATTTCGAGAGTCAAATCAAAGCGGAAGATGATGCACAAGAGTGTCTTATAGAAGAAAATGAAGATCAGTATGATATTAGTGAAAACCCAAGCGGTTGTGCTTTAGATACACCAAGTCGCATTAGAAATACATCTGTGTGGCATGAGGACTTAATAGTTGAATACAAATTAAAAGCTTTCATCACAACCGCAGATTGTGTAGAGCACAATTTTGATTGTTTAGTTTGTAAAATATTTTCATACTTAGGAATTTGTTTTTGTGATTTTTGCAGACCAAGGCATACACAAAGACCACTTTGTCCTACGAATTGCTGAAAAAAGTGGAAGAAACATGTACAAGAGTGTGGGAGAAAGCGCAGACAGAAACAGTTTGAATGCAGCCATTGTGACTATGCTACGAATAAGAAGAGCGACATGTTCAGACATTGTAAGACTCGAAATGGGGGATTCGCTCACGTTGACAGAGTGATTGGGAGCAGTTGGATCCCGGGAATCTCTCAGATGTTGGTGGTGAAGCAACAGCGGCTGGGACTTCCCCCTTCTTCCGAGGTGACACAGAAAAAACCAACCAGATCGGCTCCTGTACGCACTCGAAGTCAAGAGCTTATTGAGCAAGCGCTTTCTAGCTCCTGTTGCTCCAGCAACATTCAGGCATTCCATGACGACTGTGAAAGTACATACAACTACTTCTGAAACAGTATTAGCGGTTTCGTCGACAGATGTCAAGGTTGTAGTTTGCAGGATTCCATCCGTGTCGATAAATGTACACAAAGGACACTCAGACTGAAGTGACCAAGAGAAGGCGCCTGGATCGGATTCAGGAAACAAATGAAAAGGACGGCAAAAATATGTAAAGATCCATGAGGACGAACCCTGGTTTAAGTGGTCAAGACTGTAGTTATGAAAAATAACATTGTAAATTTAAGCAGAGAGCTTAGTATGTTAAAATGTGTATGGGACATGCACATAGTTAGTCAAGAAGACGATTGCATATTGTAAATAATAATTAAAATGTGTAAATATTGTATACCTTTAGTTTTTTTCCTTTTTGAGGAATGCGACACCCATTTCCTGGAGGCTTGGGAAGTGAAGCAAAACTGTAATCAGGATCAAATTATCCTTTCTTTTCTCGGTAGTTGCATTATGCTGACTTCCTGTTTCTTTGTCCCCTTCAGTTCTCTGCAGGTCATGTGACCTGGAGTGTGTATTAATACTGAGAAAGTCGGGTTGATTTAGTTAGTCTGTTGCTGACGACTGAATGATAAAGATTGTTTTACAGAAGAGTCAAACGTGGTAGGTTCGGCAAGGGATATCTTGAATCAAGTCTTGTGTGTCTGAAATAGACTTTCGAGACTTTGGTGATTATAGATACAGTCCCTGAAACGTTCTACTTTCCATTTTTCCGTTCGTTCACCGTTCGTTCAGCGTGCGTTCACCATTCGGTCACAGTATTTTGCTTTCACCGTACGCTCGCGTTCACCGTTCGCTCTTCGTTCCGTTTACTTTGCGTTTATCTTGCATTCACCGTTCACTTATAGTTCGGTCTTCCTTGTCATTCGGAACTCCGAAGTGAAAGGGCTTATCTTTTTTATGGTAAGGATTTCCATGTTTTTAAATTAAATAACTTAGATATCGTGTTTGAAGAATAATCTATGATATTTATATTTCTATTATTATAAGTCAGCTGTTACTTATTCCATGAAACTTCCCTGGAAAATAATACACTTAGTATCTACATGTATGTAGAACGATGCTTAAATATTTACTTTTAAAAAAGGGCAATGTACATATGCTTCACGCACGGCATCAATTTGTTGTAATTTTAAAGAGGACAATTCATTGATGGGTGTATAATAATTAATTGAAGTCTTTTACAGGACAAGAATACATAAAAAAAAAAATCATTCCTACGTAACACGTATTTTAACTACATGTACAATGTAGGTTTGAGAATAATGAACAGTACTGCACTTATTCAGTTAATTAAATATCTTTAGAGCTAATTAAATTGATGGTGTGGTTTTTAAATATTAGAAAAGACCAACTGTTTAAAATAGTCTGTAATTAGAGATGGAAAATTCCTTACTTCTCCGTACCTTAACATACGTTTAAATATATGTTTACTTTTCAGTAAAATTAAGACCTCCCCCGGTGCCTTTTCACCCGAAATAAAATTCTTATTGGTTTTTTTTCAGTATATTTTAATTAATATTTAATTTTATTGCAACACAAGTAAATCAATCTTAAAACCAACATCAAACACTCATTAAACAGTAGTATTTTAGAGTAAACTTTTACCGACACTAGTATTTTAAATTGGCAGGGAATATGTTTCAAATTCAATTTAAAACTTAATCCTACAAAGTATATATTCCAACTATTTATTCTTTTTCTACAGGAATGCAAAAATCAGATCTAGAAATGATAGGGAAAATATTAAAACTTCTTGGAATACTAAGTGACTCTTTGCCTTCGGCATGTTCGGTGAAACGCGATTTCCACACCTTCACTGTGTCGAATTATTGTGGACAAGCACGCTATTTGCACGGACTTTCTGTGAACTGTGTGAACCTGACGATGGAAAATAAAAGCCAATGATATCTGTCAAATGGATTTGTTAATCTAAAAAAAATTACCTTTACTGCTTGGAATAATTAGGAAATATAATAAGAATTTTTATTTGATACAACAGATATTTAGAATCGAGGGGGTTATCTCTCATTGTCTCTCTCTCTCATACATTTTTCTGTTCAATAGAAACTATTACAAATAATTTGAATGCCTCTTTCCAACATTTTGACCGAGTATAATCACGTCCGGGAAATGTCTACAGATACATGGAGAAGTTAGCTCAAATAATCGTCATAAAAGAATACAAAAGGCACATAAATATAGAATACTTTGCATTAGAATTTAAACAAAACGAGTTTTGTGCAGTACGATAACAGTTAAATGTCAACAGATAATTATGCATTTCTAAAAAATCTGTTAATTTACTCAGAATCGCTTCGGCACGGAAATACATGTATGGTTGTTTCAACAGGGTACAATGTAATTAATTCATTCTATAAGTAGTACATATAGTTTTATCCTCAGAAGTCCACATTATTTCATTAGTGAAAAGAATAAGCATATTTACTATAATTACATATAATTTAATTTAAGTTTTAACGCATCATTTGATTGGTTAAACGGTTTTATCCATTTCGTATAACATAACTTGCCTACGTCACAATTAGTTACGTCAACAACGTATCACTCCGCTTGACGTTACTTTTAAAATAATCCTCACTTTGAAGCCTTTTCCTGGAGGATATATTGTCTCATTGTCTACATTGAAATTAAATTATAAGAAATGAAGCTTATTTCAACTTATGTTATCCGATATAACAAAACTTGGGGCAGTTTACGCTTATTTATAAACCGCTTCGCGGTTTATAAAGCGTAAACTGTCCCAAGTTATGTTATATCGGATAACATAAGTTGAAATAAGCTTCATTCCTTAAGTAATCTACATGCGTTCGGAAACAAAGACACATGTTTTACGGCAATTAAAATCGTGTTATAATAATATCAATTTAAAACATAGGTACATATATGAACAATACAAAAATGTATTTATTATTTATTTATTTATTTTTATTTAAGGATCTGAAATTAAAATTATAGAATAATCTCAATGCAAGGAAAAGATCGGCGGCAATCCGAATAAATCGGTTATCTTGCGTTCATCGTTCGTTCACCGTTCACTTTGCTCTCGCGTTCCGTTCGCGTTCTGCGTTCACTCACCGTTCACACATCGTTCACCACCCTAACAAAAAAATACTATAGTTAACTATAGTTTACTATAGTTAAAACTATAGTAAATCAAAGTGTCAAAGTTTTTCAAAGTGTCAAAGTTTTCGCCAAAGTTTTTCTAAAGTGTCAAAGTTTTCGATAAAGTTTTTCAAAATGTCAAAGTTTTCGATACAGGTTTTCGCAGTGTAAAAGTTTTCGATAAAGTTTTTCACATTATCAAAGTTTTCCGTAAAGTTTTTCGAAGTGTCATAGTTTTCTATAAAGTTTTTCTAAGTATCAAAGTTTTCGATTTTTTTCAAAGTTTCAAAGTTTTTGATAAAGTTTTTCAAAGTGTCAAAGTTTTCGATAAAGTTTTTCAAAGTGTCAATATTTTCGATAAAGTTTTTCAAAGTATCAAAGTTTTCGATAAAGTTTTTCAAAGTGTTAATGTTTTCGATAAAGTTTTTCAAAGTTTACGATAAACTTTTTCTAAGTATCAAAGTTTTCGATTAAGGTTTTCAAAGTGTCAAAGCTTTCCCCAAAGTTTTTCAAAGTGTCAAAGTTTTCGATACAGTTTTTCAAAGTGTCATTGTTTTCGAAAAAGTTTTTCAAAGTTTCAAAGTTTAGGATAAATTTTTTCTAAGTATCAAAGTTTTCGATTAAGTTTTTCAAAGTGTCAAAGCTTTCGCCAAAGTTTTTCAAAGTGTCAAAGTCTTCGATAAAGTTGTTCAAAGTGTCAAAGTTTTTGATTAAGTTTTTCAAGGTGTCAAAGTTTTTGATAAAGTTTTTCAAAGTATCAAAGTTTTCGATAAAGTTTTTCAAAGTGTCAATGTTTTCGATAAAGTTTTTCAAGGTTTCAAAGTTTATGATTAAGTTTTTCTAAGTATCAAAGTTTTCGATTAAGTTTTTCAAAGTGTCAAAGCTTTCCTCAAAGTTTTTCAAAGTGTCAAAGTTTTCGATAAAGTTTTTCAAAGTGTCAATGTTTTCGATAAAGTTTCAAAGTTTAGGATAAATTTTTTGTAAGTATCAAAGTTTTCGCCAAAGTTTTTCAAATCTTCAAAGTTTTTGTCAAAGTTTTTTAAAGTGTCAAAGTTTTCGTTAAAGTTTTTCAAAGTGTCAAAGTTTTCGCTAAAGTTTTTCAAAGTGTCAAAGTTTTCGCCAAAGTTTTTCAAAGTGTCAAAGTTTTCGCCAAAGTTTTTCAAAGTGTCAAAGTTTTTGCCAAAGTTATTCAAAGTGTCAAAGTTTTCGCCAAAGTATTTCAAAGTGTCAAAGTTTTTGCCAAAGTTTTTCAAAGTGTCAAAGTTATCACTATAGTAAATCAAAGTTTTCAAAGTGTCAAAGTTATCACTATAGTTAACTATAGTAAACTATAGTTAACATTAGTTAACTATAGAATTTTTTTGTTAGGGCAAGTTGCGTTCAGTGTTCGCACATCGTTCACCCACCGTTCGCTCTGCGTTCGTTCACCGGTCAGGTGGAAAAGTAGAGCGTTTCATGGACTGTATATTTAGATATTTTTTTTATGACCGAAGTTAAGAAGCAGATGCGCTTCAGTCCTTGGAAGGCGCGTGAACTCTTGATAAACAAAGGATATATTGTACATATTTCTAGTTCAAATTTATGATTAAGAAAAGTGATCAATCAATGTTCATCATCATTTCTTATCAGACAATTTTTGGTTATATAAGAATTGACAAAAGACACTCCCTTTTCTTTTGAGTGTGTAAGATATAAAGGAAATCGTCATGATTTTCCGGATAATAATGACGTGGTTAAAGTGCCTGAAGAAAAAAAAGGTGAAAAGTTTTTCAAGTAGTAAAAATTGTTTTAAATATGCTCTATAGCTGCTAATAACAAGAATATGGGGGTTTTTTCCTACATTTTTCAGCATAGTTCATACACTGCTGAAACCATGAGAATTATCAAACGATGACTTTGGCTGCCCTCGAAAAATGTTGGCAACCTGGTGTTTTTTAGTTAGTGGAGGGTGGGACTTTTTTCCGAACTTTTTTTTTTGACGATAAAAACTTCAGACTGCTGTGATTATACATTTTTGTTGCAATTTGTCAATTTATATAATCCTTATATTTAATATTAGTGGGTTTTTTTAGCAACAATTTGTTACTGATAACTTTCAAGCAGACTTTGCTCAGTTTAACGAGGGACGGTAAGAAAATTCTGCAAGTATATCTTTAAAATAATGAAAACAATATCTATCAAAATGTAAATTGGTTAAATCCCTCAAAATAACCCCTTTTCACATTCACACACTTTTCCAATCTGCAGACGAATGATTGGAAAGTTGCGAGGAAGTCTCCCCCTTGAATACTATCTAAGCACTGTTGAACAGCACTACCAACTGCAGTATAGTGACGTCCAGATGAAATTTGTTTGAGTCTAGGAAGCAGAAAGAGTCACAAAGACTTAGTTGTGGGAGCCGAACAAGCCTCTCTTACAGCCTTTCTTTGGTCTTTTCTTTTCATACACTTTAATTATTTTTTTTATTATTATATTTATTAATTTTTTTTTAGTTTATTATTTTTGTAAAATTGTTCCGAGATACCTCTACCTTGCGGAGTTGGAATTTGCACAAATGCGCCACTACAATTAAAGAAAATAGCATATAAAATTTTCTTAGCACTCTGACACCTTTTTTCAATGACAGGACGCTCCCTCTTATTCCCTACTCACATCCTATTCTTCATTTTTCTTCGTGGCTCAAAAAGTAAATTCAAGTTTCATCATTGTTACAGCTGTAGCAAGACCCCTGTTACAGTTTTTTAATATAGATTTTTAACAGTTTCCTAGCAAATTTCAAAAGCAGTGTGTTTTGTTCTGGTGTCAAGAGGTACGGTATCCATCGTGCACATACTTTACGTAGGATAAGGTGCTTGGTCAAAATTTCATGTACCTTTGTTGATGATATACCAACAGCACTAGCAATTTATTTTAGTGCACACTACCATTATTCTATACATGTAACTGCAACCATATTTCCATTTGTAACAGCTCCCTTGGGTCGCCCTGTTTTTAAAGAATCTTTAACGACTTCAATGTCATTCTTAAACTTTTTCACCCAACGACAAAGTGTGCTTAACAAAACTGCAGAATCTCAAAAAATCTGACAAATTTCATCAAAAATTATTTTGCAGGTATATTAAAAATGCCTCTCACTTTTGTATAGGTTCTTATTTTAGCTTTCAATGTAGATTTCATATTACTAGGAGAAAATGGTCAGTGTGTACGACTACCCAATCTTCTTTTGTATGTAACTTTTGAAATAGTGATTAAAACTATACGAAATTTTAAACAAACACAGGTGAGGATTGTATCTACCCGACATCTGTTTTGGTCATTTACGAGGAATATCTATGGAATAGCATTACTTGCATAATTTTCTGATCGCCCCTCGTATAACATCATTTGTTGTAAAACTATTTAATCAAATAAACCGTCATTACATTATTTCTTGATTAAAACAATGTAGCAAAAAGGAGATAACCAGAAACGTGTCGTGATGTATTAGAAGTTTCCGTCACGTTTGAGATCGTTGATAGATGAACACATACTGATACACAAAAGAAACGCAACAAGCAGTAATCTACAAACATTTGATTTTTTTATCTTATGATTAAAGTAAGGCTAAACTCACTTTTCAGAACATCAGAGATTTAATAAAAATGTTAAATGTTTATATTTACTTTTACTAAAAAAATAAGACTGTTTAAACACCCCCCTCTCAGCCATTCAAGTAAAACGTGCAAGACTGCCCGAAACAACAATTGCAGCTTAATTTCTACGATACAATAGGTTCATAAATATTGAGATCTGAGCGAAGGAATTATTTTTCGGCATTTTTAAATGCCCGTTTTTCATATGATTAGGTCGAATTTTCTCAAACTTAGAGCAGTGTGGCCACCCATAGACTTCCGGTAGAAAGCCTGTCCTTAATGCATAAGATACGCAAGACCCTGTTGAGGCGTAATGTAGTAAAATTTCGCATCAGCAACTCTCCATCACCTTTACATAGAAATTTTACAGCTAAAGCTATGGAAATGCGTACATAAGCTATTTTCAAGTAGCCTAAGCATCGTTACGGGGAACGAAAGGAGTTTCTTTTTTTGAAATATTGCTGCATTACTTATGACAAACAGTAAAAAAACCTTTAAAGCTCCATAATATTGCCAAATGTTTTGTTAAACATGCAGTTTTTGATTTCTGTTAAGCAGACTCAAACTTGAGCTCAGGTTATGGTATGAAAATCGTTCAACCGTGTAATTTCCTATGTGTACCAAATTGAAGATATTTGTAATTTTAAGATACAAAATTCTTTACTTACATAATTTTTCCCCTTAAGTAGGGTCTTGCGTTTCTTTTGCGTGTCAGTATAATATGCACTTTTCGCTTTTAAATCGGTAATCACAAATTATTTCTTTTATATCATATAAATTAAGTGTTGATCGAACGATTCAGTGATGACATTTGATAAAATAAAAAATCGTCGATTTGTTATCAGTTTCATTAAAATTTGCCAGTAGCTTAGATCCGCCAACCGGAAACGCAACCATACTCACGTTGATGCTATTACAGGGCTGTTTTCAGAAAACTGGAGTAGAATTTTAATTTTATGTATACGTACTATCCTCTTAAAACTCTGGTGCACCCGTTTCGGAGTTTATTTGCCAAATTTATAAATAGATGTCTTTAATCAAGGCACTGAACATAACGTCTTACCAATACGTTCTATTTTCACTATTGATGAGTTATAGTTCTTAGTGCGCTCTTTTGTGAAAAAGTCGGAGAATGTACAAATCTCGCGGGATTTCTGGGACAAATGTAACATAAACATGTAAACAACACGTTGAATGTCGATGAACAAATCCCAACAAAATGCATATGAAATATTTAATTGTTGTGGACTTTATTTAAATCAAGGGTAGAGATGACAAGGATATTGATTTACATCTATTGGTGATCGTATGTAATATTTATCGTTATGGTACATTTAAAGTCAATACACATACTGTACCTCGGAAAATGTATTCCAATTAATGGACGATAAAGTTAGGGTTTTCGCTCTTTTTCATGTCTTTTAGTTCTTCAATTCTTTAGTTAGAATGACAAATGCACTTCACATTTAAAATTGGATTGATACTGGCATGTTTTGTTTTATCTGCAATGCCATGCTGTCCCAGTCAGACGACCAAACGCGCCTCTAATTCTGAAGAGTTCACTAATGGAAATACAACGTATTACTGTATTACAGAACATCAGAACTATAAGTAGGAGTTGAAGTTTATTTTCAGAAACACCAAGTCATACACTTCACGAGCTTTAAGTAACATTATTTCCATTTTCAGAATGTATAAATAGTAATATTCCAAAGTCTTTCCTATGCTTAACTTGTTTCTTTGTAGGTACCAAAAATGTCGCGTTACTAAGAGATTCAGTCATGGCAAATGGAAGCGTAGAGTATTATTTTCCCTCCTATTTGTTGTTTGATGGATCTCCCACACAGCCCAGCTGCATTAACTTAAATTTTTCCTGGACTGGATGGATATATTTTCTTAGAATTTTCCTGCAGAATGATTACAACAATATAGATATACTGTTTCACTTTCGCAATGAAGGTTAGTTTCTCGAAATATTCCTTTATTTTTTAAAAGTCGCGTATTTGATAAACGGAAAATATTTTTACACGTCTGTCTTTTCCATGCAGTTATAAAATGATTATTTGGCGAATTTGTAGCAGAACGGGTTGCTCCATGATATACAATTTTAAGTAAATCCTTAAGCTGCCCTTTCTATATAAGTTGAGCGAAGGGGCATTAAATCTCATTTGTCCGTCAGTCACAAAATCTGTAACCTCCTTCATAACTTTTGAATAAGAAGAGATAAAACAAGCACATAACCTGTCATAAGATCTTTCTTAATATATACGGTAAAAATAAATTAGGTATCATTGACTATTTCATTAATTTAAATTAAACCTTTGTTCGCACTTTGCAGCATCTATGTAAAAACAAACACTGACCTTTTTAAGCTCTACTGGTCAGAGACCAGAAGAGCGTATGCGATAGTAATGAGTCCGTCCGTCTGTCTCTCTGTCTGTAAGAAATTTTTTAAAATGCTATTCCTCCTACCGTTTTGGTTTGATTTCAATATATCTTTGCACACAAGTAGACTACACGAAGATATCGTTTTAAACGATGTCGCCATGATTACTAAAAATTTTTGTGAAATTCTTTCAAAATGCTACTCATCCTACCGTTTTGGTTTCACCGTTTGATTTCAATATAATGTGGCACACACGTAGACAACACTAAGATACATAATTCTGTATATCGGTTTTTGATTTCGATTAACGGCGTTGCCTTGGTTACAAAATATAGACATTTCTGTGAAATTCTTTCAAAATGCTACTCCTCCTATCGTTTTGGTCTGATTTCATTATAATTTAGCTGACAAGTAGACTACACTAAGGTACATAATTCTGTTTATAAGTTTTGAATTTGAGGAACGGTGTTGCGGTGGTTACTAAAAATAGAAATTTCTATGAAATTCTTTTTAAAAAGATACGTCTCATACAGTTTTGGTCTTATTTCAATATAACTTGGCACACAAGTAGACTACACTAAAGTACATAATTCTTTGTATAGGTTTTTAATTTCAATGAACGTTGTTACCTTTGTTAGGTCACTCAGGTGACCTATTGTTATCTGTTTTTCGTCCGTCGTCGTGCGTCGTTCGTCGTGCGTTAACATTTGAACATTTTCAGCTTCTTCTCTGCAACCACTGAACCAATTTCAACCAAATTTGGCACAAAGCATCTATGGGTAAATACAAAAATTGAGAATTTCATGATCCCTGCCCCCCTGGGGCCTGAGGGGTGGGGCCAAAACCACTAAAATCAATGCAATCTTTAAAAATCTTCTTTACTCCTGGACATCAAGTAGTCAAACTGTTTGCATGATTGTAATGAGTCCTCTACCAAAATTGTGAAATTCATGGCCCTGGGGTCAGGGGTTCTAGTGCTAGGGCGGGGTTAATTAAGAAGTTAGTGAAAATGCATTTTTTTTTAAATCTTCTTCTCTGCTCTTGGGTATTAAATAAACCAACTAAGTACATAGTTATGATGAGCAAGAGTGCCTCTACCAAAATTGTGAATTTCATGGCCCCAGGGTCAGGGTTCTGGTGTTAGGGCGGGGCTCTATTGATTATATAGTGAAAATACATGAATTCTTTGAAAATCTTCTTCTCTGCTCCTGGGTATTAAATAAACTAATTAAGTACATAGCTATGATAAGCAAGAGTGCCTCTACCAAAATTATGAGTTTTATGGCCCCAGGGTCAGGGGTTCTTGTTTTAGGGTGGGGCTCTAATGATTATATAGTGAAATGCATGAATTCTTTGAACATCTTATCCTTTGCTCCTGGTTAATATGCTAATGATCTTATTACATATTTAAGGCCAGGATTTATTTTATTTTCAGTTTTACAAACCATCCGCTCAAGGTTTTGAATTTTCAGAAAAAAAACCCATTTTTTTCTTTCCGATGTCAAATTTGAGTCGGGATCGAGGTTTCAAATTTACGAACTCGCACTTCCGGTTTTACGATGAAACGATGGGTAAATTAAGCTAGATCTGAGAAGATAGCTTGGTTTAGTGTAAAATTCATCGATAAGAGTGCCATTCAAAACGTTTCACCCGTTCAAAGGACAAATAAAATACTGACGACTTTGTTGCACAATGACATGCTTGTGAGATAATTTTGTATTCGTTTCAAAAGTAACTGTAAATTATTTTCCTCCCCCAGGTTTTAAACTGCCCGTGGTAGCTATTGCATATTGCCAGGAACATTGTTTATGTCTCTGTTATAGCTTACAGTCTAAGCACCATTCTTCAGAAAAGGGTTGCTTATGCATCAGATGTAATGAATAAAACTATGGGAGAAGTGAAGTCCATTTGAGGAAGAAATAAACAATAACCTGAAGAAATAAAAAAAAAAATCAACTATTAAAAGGCAAGAATATACAAATATATACAGGCATGTAAGGGGTGTTAAGAAAGTTCGTTCCATGATGAAAAATTTTTAAAAATTTCAAATAAGTGCTTAACTAAATACATGGATTTTCAAGTATGACAAAATCAATAGAGTGTACTTTAGATTTATAGCAATTTATTTCTAGCGGGAAGTTATGGGGGTTTTCTTCAATATGAAAATTAATATGACATCTTTAAAGCACCCGACTGACAGAAATGCTGGTCATTTTGAGTGAAAATATAGGATAATTTACTTTTGTTTCTTTATAGCTTATTTTGCATCAGACAAGCTGATGAGCATACTAGGTATAAGAATAAAGTTTACTTTTCAATAGAGTATGTTTGTTATTTTGAAATTGTTCACTGACTTGATGACTTTTGAATATTATTTGAAAGGATGTTTTGACCTGTGTGCTACATAGAGGTCACAAATATGCGTCATCCCTAATTTTTCTGCACAAACATCCTCTGTTTTAATACCTGCCGTACCCTTATAGTTTCACCAAGACAGTTAAATTGAAATTGTTCACTGACTTGATGACTTTTGAATATTATTTGAAAGGATGTTTTGACCTGTGTGCTACATAGAGGTCACAAATATGCGTCATCCCTAATTTTTCTGCACAAACATCCTCTGTTTTAATACCTGCCGTACCCTTATAGTTTCACCAAGACAGTTAAAACCTTATCAGTAGCAAGAAGGGACTCTGTAAGCATGAAATATCACAAATTGTAAATATTTACTCATCGTATTACTTTTCGAAAATAAAAGGAAAATGTGGAATGAATTTTCTTAACACCCTTTAGTATCATTTGTATCAGCCAGAAAAATTATTTTACACTTAATTGAAAAAATGTTGACCCTACTCCCCAATACTCCCTGTCTGTCCCCAATACTCCCTGTCTGTTTTATGGTAGGAATTATAATTTTAGGCATCAAGTAAATTTTAGAACAATGTCTACACATTCACCTAACACATATTAGAAAAATTAAGATATATTGAAAGACTTTTAAAGAATTGATTTTGTTAAATATATTTTGATCAACATCACAAAATTTATATAACTGGCCCAAACTGACAGATGATGAAATAAGCAATTAAATGTTCTACTTTCCTATTTGTAAGCATTATGTGTCCAGTGGTAAGGAGCCTCTTAGGATAGCATAAAAAAAAATGAACAAATGTTAATAATTGATATATCAAAAAAAATTTATTTCCTTCTCCTTCGGGACTTTTTTATTCTCATGTTCATAACTAAACCTAAACATTAAAAAAAATGCTGGCCTTATAATGAAGAAAGGGGCCTCTTTCAAAATAGATAATTTCAGGGCTGCTGGGTCAGGGGTACCAGGGGGGTACTTTGACTAATAAAATAAATTAATGCTTTGAAATCTGCCCTTTGATAAGCAATGGTGCCTCTTTCAAAATTTGTGAATTTCAAAGCTTTTGGCTTAAAACACGAACCAAATACAATCGCTGGAAATTTGTTACATGATACTCAGGTGACCTATAAGGCCCGTGGGCCTCTTGTTACTAAAAATTGTAATTTTTTTGAAATTCTTTCAAAAATCTTCGTCTCCTACAGTTTTGGTCTGATTTCGATATAACTTTGCAGACAAGTAGACTACACTAAGTTACGTAATTCTGTATATCGGTTTTTGATTTCGATGAACGGTGTTGCCGTGGTTACTTAAAGTTCAAACCAGTAGAGCTTCAGTCTCGACAGAGACTTTCTGGTATCCAATATTCAGTCAGAAATCTCGATCTTATTTCATCAATTTCATTGTGCACAGAACAATTTGACAATGAATGACTTGAAAAAATCTGGCAGGAAAAAAAACGAATTGAAATTTAAAGAACATGTCAAAATTTATTCAGAATGCCATCAATACTCTGTGTGACCTCCATTTGCTCTTAGAACAGCCTGGCATCAATGCTGCATACTCAATATGAGATGCACAATGTTCTGTTGTGGGAGATTGTTCCATTCCTTTCTCAGTGCATTTTCAAGTTCATCCAAAGTCTGTGGTTGATTTGACGTTGTGAAAGTTGATGCTAAAGTTGATCCCACACATGCTCGATAGGATTCAGGTCCAGTGAGACAGCAGGCCACTCCTTACGCTCAATAGTTTCCTTCTGTAGATACACCTGAACCAAATGAGCCCGATGAGGACGGGCGTAATTGTCTATCAGAAGTAAATTTGACCTGATTGCTCCTGCAAACAACCTGACGACAGAGTGCAGCATTTTATCCATGTATCGGAGAGCAAAAATTAGTGTACCGTTCCTAATGGCTACCATGTCAGTGCGACCCGCCAGAGAGATCCCATCCCAAATCATCACAGAGCCACCCCAAACCGATTGTGTTTAGCCACCAATGCCTAGTTGCCTCTCTGTCTGGCCTCTCTCCACACATGCCTACGACCATCGTGAAAGTCAAGGCAGAATTGGGACTCATCTGTGAACAATACTGGCTCCCATCCTCGTCTGTTCACGTACAAATTCCAAGCGGGCTTATCGATGACGTGGGAGAAGTGTGGGGCGCACTACTTTATTTATAGAAAATTTTAAGAAAATAGTATTGATTTTAAATAAAAAGTTATTTACGACATACCGTAAATTTCGCAGCAAATGTAAATGGTCGTTTGTCGGAAAGAATTACGCGGTGGAAACGTCACGAATTTCCAAAACAAAATAACAAATACACAAAAAAAATCGGCGGTCTAAAAATCCCGGAGGAAGTGCGTCCGGGACGACCACAAATATTCACACTCACAGGTCAATCGTCATCTTTCCGACACGATAAACAACGAGGAAACTAGTTCCGAGCAAGTTTCACCGGTACCCCACACGTTCAACGATCGTGAAGTTCCCAACACAACTGGATGCAATGTGATTGTTCATTCAGATTCTGGGTAAGTTACTTGAATATTGGCCGAGCACAGACCTGCTTACCCTTCCGCTTTTAGCGTAATTCTTCAGCTTTTGACCACAAAATTACGCTATTACGCCACTGATATTAATTTTACGCTTTTGATATTTTGGTTTCAATCCATCATGGAGGTCTAAAATTAGAGTCAAAGTACGACCTGCTGAGATGAAATGAAAATGTAGTAACAGTAATTAAAAGAGGACCAGTTTGATAACTAACGAAATATATCTACATGTAGTAAATATATGTAAACCGATATGGCGAAGATTCGGAAGAACACGAGAAGGCACTTTTTATGTTAACTATTAAATGATATTGTAATAAGTACACCCATTTCTTTGCTAAATTTAGTTCATTTTAACATTGCATTGAACAAGACGGAGAAATGTGAGTGTTAAAAAGATATAATAGTGTTATTATGTACGATTTGTGTTAACATGCAAACGCAAGCCTTCAATGAAGTGATTTAAAACAAATTGACTAAATGCTTCATCAAGGGTGTGTGGTCGATTTGAGTTTAATATGGGATACTGGTATTTTACAATACATTTTTGTCAAAAGATGATTCGACAAAGAAAAGTTTATGCCAGCTTTGTATAGTAATGTACAATTTCGGTGGTTTGGAAAGAAAACTAGAGGTACTGTGAGCAATGAGCTTACTAAATAATACCCGCATCTCCTATATAAATATAATGGCATTGTCCATGTTTTGCTTTGGAACATCCAAAATATATGTCAAATCAAAAAGTAAAATAGGAGGTGCACAACGGCAATATGTTATAAAGATTCTGAAAGTTTCATTAAATTTCCTTCAGTGGTACATGTATGAAATTGATTGTTGATTGATTGTATACTGTTTAACGTCCCTCTGCAGAATATTTCACTGACATGGAGACGTCACCATTGCCGGTGAAGGGCTGCAAATTTAGGCCTATGCTCGGCACTCAGGGCCATTGAGCAGGGAGGGATCTTTATCGTGCCATTCCTGCTGTGACAAGGGGCCTCGGTTTTTACGGTCTCATTCGAAGGACCGCCCCATTTAGTCGACTTTTACGACGAGCAAGGGGGTACTGAGGACCTATTCTAACCCGGATCCCCACGGGATACATGTATGAGAGGAGTTGCGGATAAGAGACGAATACCCCCAAGCATACATGTAACAGACGGACGGACGTACAGACTGATTACTATATTTGCATATCCACTGCTCTCTCCCAGTATGAACATGTAGTCTTCAACTGCGTTTATAGGACTATAGACGCAATTGCTTCTACTATGAGTGCAATTGCTCTATCACTCTCTTGTAGAACTTATATAGGATGTTGAGAAGTATATATATGAAATGTTTCGTAAGAGGAATAAAAATAAGATTTTAATAATATTTTTTGAAAACAAAGGAAATTTAGAATTGCTGATTATATCTTTAAAAATTCAGTTTTGGTCAATGTATTTAATTGTATACATGTAATATTTTTTTTTTAAATCATAGAGAACTGCCATATTTTTATTTTTTTCGTATCATGCATATTTTTACAAAGAACGATAACTCTTCACACTTGGGTAATAACATTTAAAAAGAGAAAATTTCTATTTCAAGAATGATTTCAGCTATTAAAAATAAATAGAAAAACTAAAAAAAAAATATATAAAAAAGCATTTTGGTGTAATAATCATGATAAAAAAATTCTTATTTTTCATCATAGTGTTAAATTATTGATTTTTGTCAGAGTGTTTTCATAACGTTGGTCGATGACGTCACAACTACATCAAAACAAAAATGTAATGACGGCGCTGTTTGTATCCAGATAACTGTGTTCGAGAGGGAAATATTTGATAAATTGCTTGTGATTTATTAGAGAAAAGGAGCATTAATCAGGTTTACTGATTTTAAAGCTGTATGAATTCCTTTACTGAAGACAAGAAGCTGCGTCCTTATGTAAGTCAGGATTTCCTCTGATATTCTTGAAAAAAAATCAAAGAACGCAAATATAAGTAATAAACAACGATTATTCAGTGAACATGGCATTATGGATAGCAAAAGCTCTGCTGGCATATTTTCCATGATGCGCTAGCGCGCATCATGGAATATGCCAGCAGAGCAATTGCTATTAATAACGCCATGTTCACTGAATAACGTTGTTTATTTCTTAAATATACCCTCCCGCTTTTCAAGCGGGGGGTATAATAAAGTATAATGATAAAACAACAAAATAGGAAAACATGATTGATTACGCTTTCTCTTCTGAAATTCAACCAAAAAATTTCTGAAATTACATCCTTGGAATGAAAAGGGTAGGCAGGTGTGCGAGCTAATATATCTGCGTTCAATATGATTATTACATTTTGATTGACTTTACACTCTATGCATGACGTACAGACTTGAACGTGTGATTGTTCATTCAGATTCTGGGTAAGTTACTTGAACACTGGCCGAGCATGTGATCTAATATATCTGCGTTCAATATGATTATTACATGTTGAGTGAATGTTCACACTATGCATGACGTACAGATACAGATACGAGCAATACATTCCCAATGTTAATTTTTCACACACTCCTGCCGTATAAAATGTAACACAATAAAAAATATTATGTTGAAATAAAGCAATCTTACATTTTCCCCCAGAGAAATTGTATCAGAGAGAAAAAAGAATGTAAAAAAAAAAAAATCATTTTTTTTAAATCATAATAATAAATGCGTACAAGCAATTATTCTTATTAACATTCACTCCTATAAATCTTTAATGTTCTTTCTGTTGTAATAGGTAAACAAAAAGATCGGGTTATCTCCAGGAAAGTTTACGAGAAAGTTGTGCTATTCAGGGAATCCCAGATCAGGAAGATTGATTGATTGATTGCATATTGATTATCGTCCCTCTCGAGAATTTTTCACTCATATGGAGACGTCACCACTTGCGGATGGAGAGCTACAAATTTTGTCTAGGTTCGGCACTCGTGGCAATTGCGCAGTGAGGGATCTTTTTCGTGCCAGTAGCTACTGCGGCACGGGGCCTCGGTTTTTATGGTCTCATCCGAAGGACCGGTCTCCACGTCCCACACCCGCGAATTAAGGATAAACTCCAATTAAACTGCGACTCTAAAGCAGACGCACTAACCACTGCGCCACCAGACCAGAAAGAGAAAGGCGATGGTCAAAACTAAGGAGGCCAAGAGAAGAAGATGTGACCTGAAGGCTATGAGGTAATGTAAAATAACCTCACATGAATGGTTCTGGTAACCAGTTTGGTTTTTTGCAATACATGAATTTATAAAGACTAAGCATTTTTTCTCTATTCTTAAAGATCCTTGTGTACAGCTAGAAAAGAAGTTCATGAGGAACCACATATGTATCTGGAATAGGGTTAGCTCCTTGGCAAGCTAACATCATTACAGAGTTTCCAGTCCCAAACCCAAGGCCACAGATGGAAACAGTTGATGTTGAGAACCATACCCTTATCTTATTTGATTTATAAACTACAGATTAGGTAATACACTAATAGTTTTTATCTGATATTTAGGCATGCCATATTTGGTGAAATTAATTCTGTAAAATTAAATATCGGTACATATAATCCACTTGTTACTATTTATGTCTGTTGGCCTTGTGAGAATATGTTTACTTGTTCATACATAAACGGGTACTCTAAACAGTGATATTTTCTTTTAGCTCGCACTTCTCATATCGTTCAGTTGGCAGCTGTTCAGTAAGAGGATAGATTTTCTTCGTACGTTATCCCTAAGAAGCCCGTAACACCAACAGTTTCCAAGATAACAGAATAGTTAGAAATAGGAAACTCTACCATAACAACACAGAAGTGGGAGGAATTTCTCTCGTGATTGCATTGGATTCTTGAAAAGTACATCATTTTAGTAGGCAAAACGTTAAAGTTTTTGATTGTCCAGTGCTTTTTCGAGCTCTTGAATCGTGTTCAATGTTACTAAAATTTTCAAAAAGAGTGAAGGGATTTATTGATACCAAGCTTTCGAATATCTCATTCAAATCTGAGCTCTTATAGCCAGCAAAATCTTGTAGAAAGTCTACTTGCATGTTCATATGAAGCACATAATGCCCTTAAAAATATTTTAGTGTTGCAAAAGTTGTTAGAATTAGTAAATTTATCAGATGAAAAGCATAAAGGTGCTAGATTTTCACTTGATTATACAATGCATGTACTGTCTTACCAAAAGGAAGTTGACAAAAAATTTTCCTTCCTTACAAATTCTTGTTCAGAAATTTGTGTATGGCTAAAAGAATAGCTGGAAGTTGGTTGAATTCTGATAAATTGAGACTAGCTTACTCCAGAGATCAGAATGGTATCCATGCATTGATTACTGAAGTCTGTAGCAACAGTTCTGTGAGGGAGACAAAGTCATACAGAATTATTGAGGCTGTGACCTCTTTATTCTGTCATTAAATGAAAGTTATTAAAATGTGCATTGTATTTTTTAAATGAAAGTAATTCAATGTTATTAATTTATTTTCATCACCTTTAATTTAAAAAATACAACTTAAGCAAGTTTAGAATCTTCCAGTTTATGTTTGAAATTAATTGACAGTTATGATAATTCCTTAAATAGATACTCAATACCGTAAATCTGGAAATTATTGCTGTAGATAAATTTTTAGCAAATTTGCGAGTGCATTGCATTCGCAAAAATATTTTTCTTGAAAATAAATAACCAATAAGAAAATGTAAACAAAGCAGTTGTCATTCGCAAAATTTTGAATCTTAAAAATTAATCAACAGCATTTTGACTCGAATTCGCAAAATAAAATCGACGTAAAAATTTCCAGATTTACGGTATTCAATTACTAACAAAAATTATAAGCATCATAATTTACGTATGACTATTTCATTTTATTAAAGTTTGTGTTTATCCAGTTCAGCTGTGAGCAGGAATTGACCTGGAGAAAAATAGCTGAAAAATCACAAGATAATTATAAGGACAGTGATAATGTAACAAAAATACCCAGATTCTTGAAGGCATATGTTTTGAAGAAAATTAAGATGTATGTTGTTGTACTTAACAATGTTAAAAAAGTACAGCTTGTTCTCATCAGTATCAATATGTATTTTTGATGCATGCTATTAAATTACAGATTACCAAATGCATATTCATCCCACAATTATATTTTATACATTTTGTATTTTATACCAACATGTACATGTAAAATGTAGTAAGTGGTTGAGACTTGCCTAAGGTTGTATAATATAACCTCGCAAAGAGGTAATAGATTGATTATTTAATTGTGCAAAGCTCATTATTAAAGTTAATTAATTTGCTTCAAATTTGTAAGTTATATCCTGTTATAACGATTACATATTTGTTGTAAGATATTTTACGCTTTTAAAATCCAGAAACATATTGTAAGATGCGATAAGGTTATTATAACATGTTAATTTTTTATTCCATGCATTTTCTTATGTTATTAAAATTAAGTCAAAAAAAAGAAACTATAGAGATATATGAATGTACAGATCAATTAAATTCATATTTATAGGCATAAACTTTTTTTTAAATAGACACTGTAACATATAACATTGCAACAGGTGTAGTACAATATATCTCTGAAAAACGTGTATAAATATTTTATTACATTTTCAATATTCATAAAAAAATTTGTATCAAAATATACTTGTACAAAATATTGCACTTATTAATCAACCTATGACAGAGGAAACTGAGTAAAACTTGTTGATTTAATGAAAACCAAAGCTTTTTTGTAATATTTATAAAACTATATTTTTTCTTATATAGTGATGCATTTGAAAATTGTTATTTGGTTAAAAAATTATTAATACTTTTCATATTTTATTTAACTTCAACATATAGTGGATTGGCTCTGTGAAAAAAAAACGACGAAAAATTTGACCATTGACCCCATATTCATTTTATACTAATATAATAAAGAGATTTTAATTCTTAAATAAGTATGATTTATTTATTGTTCCTTTCAGTGGGATTTATTAAAATTATTGATGAAAAACTGGTTGAATTTTGAAAATAACAGAGGAAATTCGGACTCGATAATTTCTAATTTGTTGGCGCAAATCTGAAAATTATTTGGTAATTAGCACCACTGACTATTATAAAATACATTTTATATATACCAAAAAATTTCTAATACTCTTCATATTTTGCCTGAAAAGGAAAACAAAATGGCCATAGTGTAGAATTTGGAGGATATTTTCCGGGAAAACTTCGGTGGCCAATAGCAAAAAAGTAGGTCATTGACATAGATATTTCAAAGTTGATAATGACACTACTGCATGGGGTCTATAACATACTTTTTATGGTTTGTCGTTCCTATCAGTGGAATTTTTTTGAGTAAAGGTATACTTTAAATGATTCTTTTGATTGATTAATGTTTTACGCCGAATCGGCAATATTTCAGCCATATATCGGCGAAAATGATTCTTTTGAATTATAAAATTGATTCATGGTGATTTTTATGATTATCCTTTAAATTCAAACTTTTAAAAATTAAAATTACATAGTATTAAGTAATGGATTTTTTATGTCAAGTAGATTTATCTTCGTTTTTTAAGGTGCTGAAAATATTTTTATTTGTTTTATTGAAGGTGCTGCAAATATTTTATTAATTTTGACCGTAGAGAACCAGGAAACTCCGACAATTGAATTACCTCCAAATTCATTAAATCGGATAACAATCACTTATCAGATACAAGGTTCTGATCCATTGATTATGTTGAGTTTTTCTGTTGATGATCCCAGTGAATTGGTCAATTCTGTGTTCTCAATCTGTGAGGTTGAAGTTTATGGTAAGTCTTTTATTTGTTTACGTCTTAGATGGTTGAAGCACAGTATCCATTCGGCAAACTTCGGCTGTGCAAGGAAACATGATCCCAGATAGCATGAGGACATTTATTTAGCCGATAGTTGGCCGAAAATGCAGGTTACGATGGGCTAATGTTTGACTTACGTTTATTATGTCTGACTTACGTTGCTACCGTGCTTCATGAAATATGACTACGTGACTAGTCTGTGTGATTTACACGCCAATGATTGTTTATTTGTTGACCAGCATGTTTGGCAATGTATAACTCTGATACCGAAATAGGACAGTTTCCAGTTAAGCTTGGACTTCCAGTAAGGCCTGGCATTCTCGACGTTACGTAATTAGCTTCTTAAATTTACACCTCTTTCCTTAACTTTTGAAATATCCATAGGATAGAAATTCTGCCGAATGTCAGCAGAGTATCAAACAGCCAATTGAAAGTTCTGGCACGGCACAGGTGAGGGGATTAAGTTGACTCATGGTTGTCAACAACAATTTTAAGTTCCTGATGTTATTTATTTCTTAACCAATGAGAAACTCTTCGCCATTTGACCGACGCTTATTACTTCGCGCCGAGAATGCCACGCCCAACTAAAATTCCATACTTACCTGAAAACTGGTCTAACATGTACTGACTATCTGCTTATCATGCCATAGGAGATTAAAACCTCGAGCGTTGACACCATTTTGAATACACATTTATCTACCAGGCCCCTAAACCATAAACTGAAAATAGACTTAAGTCAAAATTTTAATTTTTAATATCTTCAGTTCCATTCGATGTATTAGCTTATAAGTTTGCAACTGTGTAAAATACTTCAGTTCAGTTCAGTTTTATTTCATTATCGAAATTATTTCCAAAACTTATATCAATTTGAAATTTTGACTTAAGTCTGTTCTCAGTTTATGGTTTTGGGGCCAGGTAAATAATACAAGCAGAACAAATAAGAAATACATAAAAAAATAACCGATATTTCCAAATGTTAAATTATTTTAACGAGGTGACTTATTGCTACATGTACATGTATCCGTCTTTGTCCTTCGTCGTGCGTACACATTTGAACATTTTCTGCTTCTACTCTGAAGCCACTGTACCAATTTTAACCAAATTTGGTATACTGCATTTATGGGTAAAGGGAAAAAGAAATTATGAATTTCATGGACCCTGCCCCCTGGGGTGGTTGTAGCCAAAACCATTAAAACTAGAGCAATCTTCAAAAATCTTTTTACTCCTGGACATTAAGCAGTCAAACTGTTGGTATAATTGTAATCAACATTGAGGCCTCTTCCAAAATTGTGAAATTCATGGCCCAAGAGTCAGGGGTTCTAATACTAGGGCGGGCTAAAAAAAAGTTAAATAGTGAAAATGCATTGTTTATTTGAAATTATTCTTTTCTGCTCCTGGGCATTAAATAAAATAACCAAGTGCATAGTTGAGTTGAAAATGACTGCCTCTTAAAAAATGTTGAATTTCATGGCCCCAGGGTCGGGGGTTCTTGTGGCATGGCGGGCTTTATAGATTGTATAGAAAAAAAATTGTATTCTTTGAAAATCTTCTTCTCTGCTCCATGGTATTAAATAAACTAATCAAACGCATAGTTATGTTAAATAAGACTGCCTCTTCCAAAATTGTGAATTTCATGGCCCCATGGTTAGGGGCTCTAGTGCTAGGGTGGATCAATATAAATTTATAGTAAAAATGAATTATTTCTTTGAAAATCTTAAATTCTCTGCTCCTGAGTATTAAATAAATTAACCAAGTGCATAATTATGTTGAATAAGGCTACCTCTTCCAAAAATGTGAATTTCATGCCCCCTGGGTTGGGGGTTCTGGTGTTAGGGTGGGGCTCTATGCTTATATAGTAAAAATGCATAAATTCTTTAAAAATATTTTCTGCACCTGGGTATTAAACCAATGAACTATGTACATGCATGTAGTTATGAGGAGGAGGGTTGTCTCTTTGAGATTTGTGAGTATCAAGGCCCCTGGGTCAGGGCTTTTTGTGATATGATTGATTGTATACTGTTTAACGTCCCTCTCCAGAATATTTCACTGATATGGAAACGTCACCATTGCCGGTGAAGGGCTGCAAATTTAGGTCTATGCTCGGCACTTACAGCCTTTAAGCAGGGAGGGAGTTTTATCTTGCCACACCTGCTATGACACGGGGACTCGGTTTATTCGGTCTCATTCGAAGGACCGCCCCATTTAGTCGCCTTTTACGACAAGCAAGGGGGTACTGAGGGCCTATTCTAACCCGGATCCCCACGGGGTCCTTTATGTGATAGGGCAGCTCTCTACTGTGAATATAGTGAAAATGCATGAGTTCTTTGAAAAAAATTACCTTTGCTCTTGGGTACTATGCCAGATGATCTTATTACATATTTATGGTGAAGAAAGCTCCTTCTTCCAAATTGGTTAATTTCCGGGCCCCTGGGTAGGAGGTACTGGGGGGGGGGTAACATAGTCTGAAAATAATTAAATGCTTTGAAATCTGCACTTTGGTATTAATCAACAACACGATGAAATAAAATTTCCAAAATTTTGAAAGATGTGGCCCCAGGGTCAGTGATTCCTGTGGGATGGATAGCACAGTAGAAATGTATGTTCTCTTCCTAAGCTACCTCTGGGTATTAAGTAATCAAAGGAAGCATGCTAAGTGTACGTTTATGATAAGCCATGGTGCCTCCTTCAAAATTGTGAATTTAATGGCCTCTGGTTAGAAACAGAAATTAAATTGTTGGAAAGTTGTTAAATATACTCAGGTGACCCATCAGGCCCTTGGGCCTCTTCTTAAATAATTTTTTTCAATAACTTGTTTATGAATAAAAAAAAATTTATTAATAAATCCTCCAATAATTGTTTATATTGTTTATGTGACAGAAGAAAGGTAGCAGAAGTTTATTTCAAGGTCATTTAATAAATTGTCAGGTTTCATTTGAAGGCTTCATAAAATGCCCCTATTTCACATGGATTAATTAATTTTTTTCTAATAAAAAAAATCTTGAATCCTGCTGTAATGAAAACTTTCTCTTTTTATATTCCCGCTCCATATATATACTGTTTTACCCTTGTGTGTCCGTCCGTCTGTCCTAACTAAATGTTTGCTCACTTTTCTCAACAACTACTTACGGCCAATGCATGAAATTTTAACACAATCTTTTCTGAGGCATGCCTATTATAGAATATTTTTGTTTAAATCCGATGTCAACTTTCTGTTAATACGCGCGTCTGCTTCTTTCATACTGATTTACAACTAAATCATACTTACTGACTTTAACAGGAACCCCAATTCCAACGTCTACAAGAGAGATGACAACAACCAACGAAGATACGTCAACTACAACAACTTCTCAATCATCAACCCTATCAACTGACACAGAAATAACTTCAACTATTACTAGAAATCCGACTTCTACAATGGAAATATCCACAACAAATAAAGAAACGACAGCTTCCTTTTTAACCTCAACAACAACTTTATTAAATACATCACAATACACAACAAAAATAACACCTACAACTAACCAAGATACAACGTCTGCAAGAGAGATGACAACAACCAACGAAGATACGTCAACTACAACAACTTCTCAATCATCAACCCTATCAACTGACACAGAAATAACTTCAACTATTACTAGAAATCCGACTTCTACAATGGAAATATCCACAACAAATAAAGAAACGACAGCTTCCTTTTTAACCTCAACAACAACTTTACTAAATACATCACAATACACAACAAAAATAACACCTACAACTAACCAAGATACAACTTCCTCTCAGTCCACAACCTTGATTTCAGAACTAACATTACAATCAACTACAAACCATAGGCCCACGACGAATCAAGATACAACCACTTACTTTCAATCCTCAACCTTAACAGACACAACGACTTCCTCTCAGTCAACAAGCTTGACAACAACTTCACAAATCACATCAACAGCCACCACAAGCCTGACACCAACAACGAAGCAAGAAACAACCCCATATCAATCATCTGCCCTAACAGCAGATTCAGAAACAACTTTACCGCCCACGATAAATCCAGTGCCAACAACATACGAAGAAACAACAACTTCTTCTCAATATTCTACCCTTACAACAATTTCTCCTATTACATCAACATTCACTACATCAAACCAAGATACAACTTACTCTCAATCTGCAACCTTTACTCCACATGTAACACCGTCAACCACAACAAACCCAGTAACAACAATCAAACAGTCAACTGAAATCAAATCAACTGCAAGTTCAGTAAAAACTACTGATGGATCAAGAGAAGGACACAGGGAAACATCCACGGAACAAATTGACGAGTCCAACCCAATTGGACCTAACGATACCGCAGATACAACACAGTCCAAAGTCAAAAATACTCATTTGATTTTAGGGGCATCTGCTTCATTTCTGGGACTTGTAGCAGTAATGATAATCATAGGATTGATATCGAGAGGATGCAAGAAATCGTGAGTATTATGTGTTTTCAGCTTTCCTGAGCTGAAAGCTCAAGTGAGCTTTTCTGACTGATCAGCCTTTATTTGTCGTCCGTCTGTTAACATTTCACATTTTCAACTTCTTTTGAACCACTAGATCAATTTCAACCAAACTTTCTGGGTTGAAGTTGAGTTTAAATTGATAAAAATGATAGTCAAGTTCTCGCAACGAGGGGAGATAATCAAGAAAAGACAAGAACAAGGTGTTTTTTTTTTTAAATCTGCTCAAGAAATTCTGGGCAACAAAACCTTAAGGTTATGTGGGAGTATTCTTTGGTAGTAATTTTTTTTAAATTTTTAAATCATAACCCCGGGGTAGATCTGGGCCACAAGAGGGATTTGATTGATTGATTGTATATTGTTTAACGTCCCTCTTGAGAATTTTTCACTCATATGGAGACGTCACCGTATGCCGGTGAAGGGCTTCAAATTTAGACCTATACTCGGCACTCAGGGCCATTGAGCAGTGAGGGTTCTTTATCGTGCCAGCGCCTACCGTGACACGGGACCTACGTTTTTAAGGTCATATCCGAAAGACCCGTGACTTTCACTTCTGATGCCGAGCGCTTGGCGAAGGAACAGTCACTACCTATTTTTACGTCTTAGGTTTGACGCGGCGCCGGGAACGAGAATCGAACCCGGACCTCCCGATCACGAAGCGAACACTCTACCACTAGGCTACCGTGAACGGTTAAGAGGGATTTGAAATATGGCATTGAAATGTAAATGGAAAATCTTCTAAAGAACTAATGGGCCAGAAAAGCTGAAACTTATGCGAAATCAAATTAAGGTAGTGTAGATTCTAAATTGTTCAAATCATGACCCTTTATAACATGTAGGAAAATTCTTTTAAAAAATCTTTTTCTCAAGAACCACTTGGCCAGAAAAACATATATGGAAGTATCCTGTAAAAATGTAAATTGTTCAAATTTTGACCCTAGGCAAAGGTCAGGCCACAATAGGGAATTCAGGCTTAACATTGAAATAAGATAGAAAAATCTTTTTAAAATCTTCTCAAGAACCACTGGGCTAGAAAAGCTGAAATTCATGTGGAAGCACTCGGGGCCGGGAAAGCTTTAGATTTTTGATTTTCCAAATCATGACTCTTGGTGGAAGAGTCGGGTCACAATAGGTATTACAAGAGGGGGATATGACCATAGTCACTTAGGCGAGCAATGTTGTCCTTTTGCCTTTTCTGTAAAATTAAATTTTTGCATTACAGATCGTCATAAAATTCTACTTATTCTATGTTAGAAAAGACCGATTTTCCTCCAATAAGATTGCCCTCTTTTTTCTGAACAAGAGGCCCACGGGCCTTATAGGTCACCTGAGTATCATGTAACAACTTTCGAACAATTGAATTTGGTTCATGTTTTAAACCAGAAGCCATGAAATTCACAATTTTGAAAGAGGCACCATTGCTTCTCATAATTATACACTTAGTTTACTTACTCTAGTTACTTAATACCCAGAGGTAGATCAGAGAAACAAAGAAAAAAAATGCTCTTCCAACTTATAACCAGTTGTGCACCCCACCCCAAAGGAACTACTGACCCTGAGGGTACTTATTTCAAAATTTTATCATACATTTTATTTCATCAGAAATTGTTGATTAATACTCAATCGCAGATTTCAGATCATTAATTTATTTTCAGACTATGTAACCCCCCCTACCCCTGACACAAGGGGCATGGAATGCACCATTTGATAGAGGCACCTTTTTTCATCACAGATATACTTAGATCAATGGCATAATACCCAGGTGCAGAGGAAAAGATTTTCAAAGAATTAAAGTATTTTCATTATAGAATCAAAAGACTCAACTTACGCAAAATGGATACATAAATGTACCACTGACACAGCTAGGGGCCATGAAATTTACAAATCAGGTTGAGGTACTCTTGCTCATCATAACTATGTACTTATTTAGTTTATTTAATACCCAGGAGCAGAGAACAAGATTTCAAAGAAATAATGCATTTCACTATATAATCTATATAGCCCCGCCTTAACACCAGAACCCCTGATCCTGGGGCCATAAAATTCATAATTTTGGCAGCGTAACTCTTTCTCACCATAAATATGTACTTAGTTAGTTTATTTAATACCTAGGAGCAGAGAAGAAGATTTTCAAAGAAATACTGCATTTTCACAATTTAATCTATATATATATAGAACCCTAAACCCTGGGGTCATGAATTTCACAATTTTGGTAGAAGACTCAATGCTCATTACATTCATACCAACAGTTTGACTGCTTGATGTCCAGAAGTAGAGACGAAGATTTTTAAAGTTTTCATCATTTTTTTTTTGGTTTTGAACCCTCCCCTAAGGCCCCAAGGGGAGGGGGACCATGAAATTCACAATTTTTGTTTCCCTTCACCTAAAGATGCTGTATACCAAATTTGGTTGAAATTGGTTCAGTGGTTTCAGAGAAGGAAGCTGAAAATGCTCAAATGTTAAAGCACGACACACAACACAACAACGACAGACGAAAACGGATAGCAATAGGTCACCTGAGTGACTCAGGTGACCTAATAAAAGCTAGAAATTATGTAGAATATAGTTTGTCACAAAAGCGATTGATGCAAAATGACAAGAATATACAAAAAAAATCGATTGTTTATTTACAGGAAGAATAAACATCCAGAAATCCAGCGGAAGGAGTTTAGACAGTTCAGAGACTGGAGAGATCATGTTTTATTTGGAAAGCCTGTGTATAATGCGGATTCTTTCTCAGACCTCAGTCACAAGTTGTACATACCACGTGCATCTCTACGAAATTTCAATTCCAGGGAAGGCTATCTTAATATCAATCCGCAAGGATATCACAGATATTGATTTTTGCTAGCTCCGAAATTGTTTCCTTCGACTTATTTTATACGTTCATCAATTATGTACATGTAGTGCAACCGTCTGAATTTACAAATTTACGAACTTATTACAAATACTTAATTTTATTACTCATAAAAGCAG
This sequence comes from Saccostrea glomerata, assembly GCA_003671525.1. Taxonomy (NCBI): domain Eukaryota; kingdom Metazoa; phylum Mollusca; class Bivalvia; order Ostreida; family Ostreidae; genus Saccostrea; species Saccostrea glomerata. The sequence goes on from PRKT01000666.1 coordinate 140,773, forward strand.
TTAGAAAATGACAATTTGTTGTTTGATTTTAACTTGAGGTATTAAATTTCACTGTCAACGCTTAAAAATTTCCCTAGATCTCGTGCGGGAAATGTAAATGTTAAAAAAGATAATATTTTTTAATTAAATACCTTAACCTTTTGACCTCTGAATCTAAAGCAGGTCCAGTATAATCACTATTTTAAACTATGGAACGTCATGTAAAGTATAAATATTTATAAACTTTCTTGAAAAAACATGTGATGAAAAAAAAGCAAATATTTATCCGAGGCTGATCTGATTTCTTCGAACATCTCTCTACTGTAGCGAAAAAGATATTTAAAATCGTGTGAATCAAATTGTTGTATTATTACTTCCTCTGTAAACTCTTATACGGGGTAAATAAGGTCGTATAAAAGCAAGTGGATTCAGGGCAAGGAATTGTCCTACAGACGAATTTCACATTCCTAAGAGTTATCTCCCGTTGTCGGCGTAACGCTCATTTTTCCCTCTTTGCCCTTTGTAAGTTACCTGTTAATATTTTTAAAATTCAAACGTAATATGACAATTTCGATCTGTACATGTATTGCCAGAGTATGGGGCAACATGAAAAACATAATGAGCATATTCATATAGATTTTATTTCTAGGATACTGACCCATAAAGTTGGTAAGGTAATAGAGGGAAAACAGCGTCTTACGCCGGTTGACCCCGGACTGACCCCGCAAAGGGGAATAACTTTTGTAAATGTGAAAGTCGTCTATTGCTGAATTTCTGAGATTCCAAAACTGTTATAAATTAAATTATTTCCATTGTCTATAAAACTCTCGAAAAAAGCAAATAACTCTACCAAATGCGCCAAGAAATGAACGAACACCTGTAATACATGTAGTTCGGTTAAAAACAGGTATACAGGTATGTAATCATCCGGTCATGTGATGGTAAAGTTCGGTTGAAAACCCCATGTTTCTGTAAACATCTGGTCATGTGATGGCAATCTCGAGTGAACCAAAGTCATTCAGGATGAATCATGGACCAGGAAATTCTACTGCCTTGAACCGTACTGCGCTTGAAGATCCACTGCTTAAAATACCCGTCTTACATGTCAACTAAAATAAAAAATACCAATCTGACAAATTTAGAAAAAGTCAATGACGTACCGTTATTAAAAAAAATTTTAAAAATAAGAACTTACAAAAAAGAGACTAATATAAATGTCGGATGAGTTTTTGAATAATCCCTCTTACCAAAGGTGAACGCTATTTTAGCAAAACTTAGCAATGACTTACCTTCAATTCTCAAAGAGACAATCGGGATGGTAAGCATGCTTTAGCTGACTTTGGGAATTTTTAAATTTTTACATAGGTGTCTATCAATATAAACTGCTGCGTCTTCTATAAACTTCAGTGTAATAGATTAGACCCTCTAATAGATGACATATAATAGACAGATTTCGGCTTATACCTATTGCATACTACCTTATTTAAATGTCTCCGTCCATTTTACATTGTATGTGTAGTAATTACCCCCATGAAATATGTACAAATAACCAACAATTTTTACAGAAGAAATCACCTAACTATGGTACAAGAAAAACGTAATCTGTTCGAGAGCGAATATTGCTTTATTCATTTAACCTCTTCAAATGGGGGCATTGAATTGTGTGTGTCAATGAAGTCTTATTTAATAAACTGGCGATTTGTAAATACTTTGTGAGAAAATGTGACGAATGTAAAACATTTAGATGTTGCACAAATTAATAGTACCCAAACAATAAAACATTTAAACCTTTTTTTGTTGATGAAAATCTATAATCTGTTCAATCTAGGCTCCTTTGATTTATTGCCCCCTAAGAAAACGAAACAAACCCAAGACAAAGCATACCTTTTCCAGTACTTAGTTTCTGTTTCGGACTCAAAGTATCGATTCATACAAGCGTAGTTAAAAAAAAAATCTGAAGAATATTGAATATTTTCAGTGGTTACGGATGATTGTCAGTGATAATTAATCCTTGGGACTTATTTCTTTTGTTTTGATTTTTTATGATGTATTGCTTGACCCATATGCAAGTATTGCGCAATGAAGATTATTTATTTGATTATTACATGTATCTACGAAAGCTAAAAACACGATTTTATAACACTTGAACAAATTCAATAGAATTTTTTTTTATGAATGTGATAGTCATGAAAATTCTCAATAATCTGCTATACTTGCTGGTTGAAAAGCAATTAATACATATCTGCTCTTTAATAGAAAAACATTACGAAGGGTTTCTACTTGGTAAACACAGATTTTAAATGAAAAACTACTACGACTGTGCTTCACTGTATAAAATTCTAAACAGGACATTCGATATCAGAAACATGAAAAGTTTTAAAAAGAATTTTAAAAATGCTCTCTATAAATTTTCCTTTTACTTCTTTTATTGTTGGTCATACAAAACTATATCATTTAGGACGGACAAATCAAGTTCATTAAAAAAATACAAGGTTTGTATCGATTTTTTTCATCAGGAAAATGATATTTGTTAAACGAAATTTCATTTTTATATTAAACCTGGCATCGCATTTGCCATTTTTGCTAACTTAAAAGTCTTCTTACCGCCAGCCTATCAGCTTAGGAAATAACGAGATAAAAAAGCATTTACTTTTTAACGAAAATGAATACACCTAAACGGGGAATATGTCTGAATATAAACCACCTAAAACCAGACTCTGAGCCCCAAATATATTCACATTGTTTGTGGGTCACGGTATATTTATTTGTAAAACAGATTATCCTGATAATATGTTTTTGAATATAATAAGAAGAATACATATATGAATTAGGTGCGCTCTGTTGTTTAAATAAAAAAAAAACAGTCTTTAAGAGAGTAACTACAAAATAATATTTGTGTATTAAGACAGTATATAACACATGACAAACTAACGAATGTCCATTCCCTCGTTGTTGTTTCAATTTTACAGTATCCGGAAATTTTCATCGCTGTAAACACCGCTTGAGAAAACAATAGATAGGCCTTTCAATTGCCGCTAGGGTTCGCTGTTGTGAACGATAACTCGTTGCTGAAACTTGTTTAGAGCAGGTCCGAGGTATCTAACTGTTTATACACAAGTCAGTTTTTAGCATTTCCCAAGTGTTTCTTTGCTGTCAATAGAATCTAGGGGTTTTAAAATTAAGCACTAATAATAAACTTATTTACCATAAAGTTGTGGACGCCGTTTAATTAGAATAAGTAAAATTTTTAATTTAAATAAAAAGTGAAATCGACCCTCCTTCTTAGTTCTAACCTGATTAAATGTTTATACGGGCGTTCTTCTTCGTGCTAGGTAATACAAATAAGATAATTAATTGTTGCATTTACTTGTAAAAATATATATATATTTATATAGGAAGTGCAAAAGTGCACACAAATAAAACATGTCATTATATTTTCTTCCTCATAACAATCGTCAATGAGAGTTAAAAATATTAAATGTAGTCTGTTCTCCATTCATTTGACCCTGTTATTTCAGGTAGAGTGAAGACATTCTCCTTTTTTGGTCAAAACTTTTGTGTACAAAACAATGTAAGGACCCCTTTTGTGTAAATAACAATACCAATACTGAAGTAGCCTATATGTCATTCCTATAAACGATAACTCATAAATCGGCACTTAGTTGGTCATTTTTCACATCTATTACCCCATTCATACGACGAAACTTTGCTTATGTGTGCAAATTTACATATGAGTAAATATACACACGTAAGTAAAAGTTAATTTGCTAAGCGTTCAGACGAGATTTATGTACTGTAAGTAAATCCTTATATTTTCATATAAAATAAGGTGATCCACAGATTCAGAATTGTGGAACCTTATAGAAAAAGGTCATTTTCTTACTATTTGGGTATAAAACTAACTTTTGAATGTTCCTCAAAGAAAGTAGGGGAAAATTCGATCCATTTATTTTTTGGTATTAAAAAAGCAAACTTTTGGGAAAGATTTTAATTACACACGAAAAAAGGAAAATTAATTGAAATCATTCTTGAAAATTGAAAAATGCGTTGGACTCGGTCCTAAAGACTATAGAAGAGCCATTGAGAGTTCAGAAAAATATAGCTGTTGCCATCTACTGCATGGTGTCTTCAGCAGAGTAAAGTACGACTGGAAATCTTTTTGGTGTTTGGAAATCTACAGTATTTCAAGTTTGCGAGGTCATTATGGAGTTTCTGCTTGAATATTATATGTTTTTCCAGGAGAATGAAATGAGCAAACGGTTTTTTTTTTCAAATTCAAACAAAACAAATATGTGAATAGGAAATACTCAGTAAACACGAATCCTCTAGAAATGCATGGTGGGATCAGGTGCCAAGGATCGAGAATACTTAAAATGCTTAATTTCAACATGCTTGTTGAAATTCCTGTAGCATGAATTTATATGTCAGTAGCTTGCCTTGGTTTAAAAAACAAAGAAAGGTAGAAGAAATTCAATCTAAAATGGTACCAGGTGATTGATTTAATGCCTATTCCTATCACAGCTCCGGAGCATTCCTATGAAGACAACTTGAATAGTAATGGTTTACTTATTGATCATGCAGGGCACATGTTTGCGCGATCACAGTTATATTTTTATAATTTAGAGGCATAAACATAAGTTTTCCAGGAAAGGTGCAAGATGCGCACGTTTTTAGCTCTACTGGTCAGAGACCAGAAGAGCTTATGCGATAGTAATGCGTCCGTCGTCCGTCCGTCTATCCGTCCGTCCGTCTGTCTGTAAACAATCTTTCAAAATGCTACTCCTCCTACAGTTTTGGTCTGATTTCAATATAACTTGGCACACAAGTAAACTACACTAAGATACGTAATTCTTTATATTGGTTTTTGATTTCGATGAACGGTAATGCCGTGGTAACTAAAAATAGAAATTTCTGTTAAAAAATCTCAAAATGCTACTCCTCCTGCAGTTTAAGTCTGATTTTTATATAATGTGGCATGCAAGTAGACTATATTAAGAACATAAAGAGACTTAATCAAGGATCATTATTCTTTTTATTGCTGTGGTAAAGTTTCAATTCCCAACTTTTTAAGAACTTTTCTCTTCCTTTGCTATAAGTACAAACCAGTAGAGCTTCAGTCTCGACAGAGACTTCTGGTTGCAAATTCAAATTTATCTCAGAAGAGACTGGAGATATAGTGCGGATCCTTGTTTTCAGAGCTGAAAAAGCCATTTGTAGAAAGAACTAAGCTAAATCAACCCGGCGTATCCTTTAAAGACTTTAGAGCAGTACCCTTGTAAAACTCAAATTACTTTCAGCTGTCCTTAAAGTACAGCAAAGATGGCCATAAAATCCATTCTGTTATGTTTTGCTTTCTAGCCACCATGTTAACAGACTTATATAGACAACAATACATTAACAACCGAAACAACACTAAAAATGGAGATTTATGCAATAAACAAAACAAAATACATACATAAGTAAATTTGCTGCGTGTTCATACGACAAAATTTACACACATGAACTAATAATTTGCGACAACATGTATGCAAAAGTTAATTTGCACCTAGTCCTGACCAGGTGTAAATTTACTCAACTGTGCAGAATTTACATGTGAGCAAATCAGTTCATACGACCAAAATTGCACATGTGAGTAAATTTACATATGAGTAAAATATACTGAGGTATGCAAATCATGTCGTATGAATGGGGTATAAGTTACCTGTCCTTAAAACACTACATCGTACAATTCAATTATAAATAATTAAACTTTTTAATGATTTAATTAAATGTATGCATATTAAGTTATATTTTTGAATAATTTCATGTATCTATAAATCTTTCAATGAAATGTATTTTACTATATGTGCAACTTGAAAAATTAGTTGAAAGGCCTACAATAGAGGTTAAAGTCATTCGTGTGTGTAGTATTTGTATGGGTGTGTAAACAAGTCGTTTAATTAAATGAACTTTAACTAGGTTAACGTGCTGGTGACCTCCACTACTGAATACAGTGAAAATTTTGATTTTTAGTAGGTCAATTCTAACTGGTTTTTTTAATATAAGAAAACTGATTGCAAACAAACAGCGGGTAAAAATTTGTTCTAATTCAATAATTAATCATGCATGAATTACATTTATAACCAAAAATTATAAATTTACTTGTACATACAATATACTACATGTACATGCATAATAGAAGTATGATTCGATATTTTTTTTTCATTGTCCTCGTTTAATTAATGTTTATTCAAATTGGTATTCATCCGATTAAATATATTTGAGTTCAAAAAATAAGTCTTTATACATTTGTTGAGGATATAAATTTAAATTATTTATTTGTGATATAAGAAGGTAAATATTTTAAATGCTCATTTCATTTTTCTACAATCTGCTAATCGTTGAGAAAAATATTTCACGAAAGCGTATTATAACATATATGATCGTACTTTCTGTTTCATGTAAAATTAAAACGTTTCATATGGTGTATTTAAAAAAAACACCAGCATATCTGAAACTGATGAGAAACCGAAAGTTAAGATTATGACTGGGCGTCGTTTAAATATTTCCAAGAAGGGTAATTGATTTCGAGACTATTTTTAAGCAAAAAAAAATATCCTGGTTGTAGTGATTGTATATAAATGAACACAAAACACATGCCTTGTTTAAATTTTCACAATTTTTTATGCAAACCTGTATGTAGATTTCGAAGTCGGTTATCTTAAGTTAGAGCAGATTTACAGACAATAATGGCACGATATGACTTGAATGCTATGCAATTAGACCTCAGAAGGGAGTTGGAGAACGGTTTTCTGGAGGAGTCGTCGGAGATGGTAAATACCATTAAAAGGATTATGTCGAATTACGAAAGTCATCCAAAGGACTGGGAAGGCAAGGAAAAGTGGAGCGATAAAAAGCAAGTAGTATATTTCTTTTCTTTAGTTTTTGACATGATTTACTAATTAATTGGAAATATTATGTAATGAAAATGAATACTGAATACTGAAATGAATTCATGAAAATTAAGAAGTGAAAAAATACAGATACTCTGTATTCAGTTGAATAAGAAAGCAAAAAGTCATACAGTTTCATGATACATGTATTACTGTTTTGAATGATTTAGTTTTCACACGGATATCATTATCTACTGTATAGATATACAAGAACTCTTCTGGACAAAGGGAATGGTCATTACAATCTGATGATATTGTGTTGGAACACTGGCCAGGAAAGCCCCATACATAATCATCCTAAATCACACTGCTTCATGAAGACTCTGAAGGGAGAAGTGTTCGAGGAATTGTATGAAATTCCGGATATGTCGTCGTGTTGTAGAGGCAAAATGAAGAAAATTGAAGACAGGGTATATACACTCAACGATGTGGCCCATATCACTGGTATGTTTAAAAGCAATAATTTGTGTAAACTGGTATTTTGTCAAGTACTTTGAAACGTTTATATAATTTGACATTATACCAAAAATTAAGATTTAGATATATTTTTTATAGTGGTCTTGCATGTAATTATCGTCTGTGGTAAAGCCTCTCTTTTGATCACTACCTGCATACATGTACGGCACTTAATGCATTTTCTTGAGAGTTCTAAGTACTAGACTAGTGTCAAACCAATGTTACCCCCCCCCCCCTTTTTAAGACTACAATAGGATTTCCTTTGTAAAATAATATATTTATATATATTATATAATAAATCCAACATATATTTTTTATACAGACGCAGACGGACTTCATCGAGTTGGAAACAAAAGTCACGTGGAGGGCGCTGTCACTTTACACCTTTATTCCCCGCCCTTTTCCTCGTGTAAAAAATATGATGACGACACGGGGAAATCTACAGAGGTCCCAATGGGTTACGATCAGGACTTTAGTGAACAGTGCTGCTCTCGCTCATGTTGTGAAAAGTAACTTTTCTATGTGGAAATGCTGAAATTAGTCATTTATTTTTGATGGTAGAAGTGAAGTACTTGTTTGTTTTTAGATACTAGTACTATGATGCCAAGAATTCATATTGTTTTATTTGTTTCTTTTTACATATTCACCTTTTTGTTGCTTTATTTATTATTTTTAATTATATTTTTTTTGCAAATTAAGAGTTTTTTTTATGATATAGAGAAAGCCGGTATATTTACTGCTGCCCCTCGTACATATAAACTTTTTTATATTAATTTTGGAATTTTTAAATTTATCTGAATCTCTGTGATAAAATTCTATATCGAAATGATTTTAAATATAGCATTTTAATTTGATGACGGATTAAGTGTTTAGATAATTTGATGAAAGTTTGAATTATTATATTCGTTTTAAGCAATATACTCATCATTACTCAGCAGAAACGTTTTACACCAAATGTATTTTAAAAGTTTCTGACGCCTTTTTATTAATGGTTTTGCTACGCAAGTGGTACAAATGTATTTTACCTTTTAATAAAATACTTACGAATGTATTTTATCTTTTTTTGTTAATTAATTGAGGACGTTTAATTTCTGTTTTTTTTTTCAAGGAACAGCATTGTCATGCTTGACCCCCCCCCCTCCCCCCTAAAAAAACAAAAAAAATTTTGTCACTATTTTTTTCACCTTTCCTGCGTCCTCTATCTCTGTCCCTTGCAAATGTAAGCTCTTTTTTTTTGCAAGTCTAAAATTTTTTAAGTCTGTAAATAAACACAATATGAGTTTCCTATCACATTTTGTCTCTAGTCCGTTCGTCTAATTGTACACTTTTCACATTTCCACTCCTTCTTAAAGGTGCATAAACACAGATTAAATTTGAAATTAATATTTCCAGTATAATATCCAGACTCTATGTTGTAATAGCATTTAACACGAACATATATTAAAAATCTTATTTTATTTCTACCTATGAACAATTTCTAAAACGAGGTAAATTATTGACATGCAAGTTGATGAAACAAGAATATCAGCCGTCCTGTTTAAAGTCATCAGTTTGTAAGTTCTATGGTCGATACAATGTCCTTGTCAGCAAATACAATTTATCATTGAGTCAAATGCTGACTGACGTTTTTCATACTAAATGCTAGTCCATTATTTATACACTGAATTGACGACGGATTTTTCCGTTATTTCCTGATCATAACAAAGAGCACACGGCGGGTGTGACCGGTCAGGAAGGGATGCTTACTCCTCCATGGCACCTGATCCCACCTCTGATGTTTCGGAGGTCCGTGTTTGATCTGCTCCTATTTTGTATTGTTTTGTGGACTTTGAGATTGAATATTGTTCGTTATCTCCATATCCTTCATATAAAAGTTATTGAAACATCAAAGAACAAGATATGACTAGGGCCTTATACAAATGTAATGCCCCTCTTTGAAATTATTGAAACACACCAGTGCAAGGGTATTCCTTGTTAAGTGAGAAAACGATATATTGACTTTGTTTATTGGATTACATGATTGCCTAGCCACATGACAACATGGCAACTGTGTATTCCGTTTATATTTCACTTTCATCTCTAAAAAAGTATTTAACATACATAGTGCAGTACATATGTACCATCCAGTAATTTTCCCCTCTACGTGTAAGTCGTACTGAACGAAGATAGTGTGGGTTACATTGCTGCGGTAGCGGGAATGAATTTTGATTTTCAAAAGGTTTTAATTTCTTTGATTTTGCATACATTTAATTGATATTCACCTCCCTTCCTTAGCTTGTCTTCCGAGAGAACGGAAATCTTTTAACAAATCAGTAAATTGATCTTTTTTAGTAAACCTTCCTCTTCTACAAGGCTCTGAACAGCGTTTTCTTCTTTACCTTTCTGTAGCATTTTTTCTGCCATCCTTATATCTTCAGACTTTCGAAGCAACTCGAATTAGCGGAAGTGAGTATTGTCAAGTCTTCCTAAAATTTTTAGGGTTTGAAGATAGTAAAAACGCAATATTTTAAGAAATATTTCACCGATTAATTTGAAAATGAAAAGGGTTCATTTTCTTACAATGCCATATACATGTAAGTATGGGGCAGCTGAGAATTGAGACTAACATACACACACACACATACGCACAGTTTTCCTACTAGCAGTCAATATAAGTCACTAACAATAAGTCAAATCGAAAGTACTTCTGGTGACAAATTGATATAATTACGAGTTTGATTAATGAACAATAATGCATTCTGAGTAAAATAGATTTTAATGTTTTTGTGCATTTTACGCATTATATGTTACGCCGAAAATTTCAAGCGGGTGTAAGAGTCCCGGTTATACTAAATAGCGTAGGGACGTAGGCTCTTATTTGTAGGTGTACAAAATGTACGTAGACAACGGGATACGAGGAACTTGAAAAACCGCTGTGCAAATCAAATTGCAGTAGGCGGAGCTAGTAATTGCACTTCTTCATTGCGTGGACCCTGAGGTCCACACAGTAAAGGTGTCATAACAGTATTTCACTTGAGGTCCACGCAGTAAAGGTGTCAAAACAGTATTTCACTTGACGTTCATGTCAAATCATGGCTGTCGCAAAATAATCCCTGAATCTCCCCTTCCGATTCGGGCATTTTGATACAAGACTGGAGCTGATTTTTTTATGAGATGAAAAACACCTGTAACCAGATTTATTAAAATTTAGGGCGTGCAGATTTTTCTATATACTGTACTTGAGTGGGAGTGATTAGGACTAGATTTTCAAGCTCGACTTCGACCGAAACAAACTTGCGTGCCTTGCTGGCTATGCATATTTGGGTATTTAAATCTTTATAAAGAATTATTTTACAGGATCTGAAAAGGAAACCTCTCGGAAATTTGTTTTCAATCAATTACATCTAGCTGCTCAAACTTGCGCATTTTTGGTTAGAATATATAACAGAACTTAAAAATGTTGTGCAACCTATAAGCGAGGTTAAACTGGATGCCATGGGCAAACTTCAAGATATGCATGCGCGAGAATGCTAGAGAGTTCGTCCCTAAGACTACTTGCGCGTAGAATTATTCGTTCTAGTCAAATTAGAATCTACCATTCATTGGCAAATTTAGCTTTTTAATTTGTGTATCGTATTTATTCGCAGATTCGAATTTCTCTCAGACATATACATTTATGTATAAATTAAACATTGATTCTCTGGCACAAGCATTTAAAAAGTAAGAAGAACTTACAGTTTATACTGTTGATAACATAACTTGATTCAAGGACTAGTTATGTCGCCCCGAACAAAGTCGGGCGACATATTGCGATTGTACGCATGTTTTTGTTGTCCATGCTGTTTCTCGGAGATGGTTCGGGCAATCTTCCTGAAACCTTCCTCAAAGGACGATCACTGGTTGTAGTTGTGTTGTGTGGTCATTCAGTTTCAAAATGGCTACCGTTGCCATGGAAACCTGCAAAAAACGACGAATTTTGTCCGTGAGTATACTCTCTGGTCGCAGGAGCGTTCGTCATAAAACTTTTTTTTATTTTAGTGATAAGTAGTTGAAGTTGTGTGATTCGCATTAAAACTTTTTCAAAAGATTGATTATTGCCATGGAAACCAATGGAAAGTAAATATTCTTTAACTTATTCTCTAAATAAAAGTACTGAAGGGACTGAAAGGAAGTGATGGTTGTCCAAGGTTAGCTAATGGGTATTGTTTTAGTGATACAAAAATTGAAAGTCTTGTCCAGTTCGGGGCGACATACGCTATTGCTTGCATTAGCACACTTTCTAATTCTTATAGCTACTTTGAAAGATAGAACAAATCTTCATTGGCATTAGTTGTTTTGTGCATCAAGGCTCGAAAAAAACATTTGATATTTGATATACAGTAATCCAAATACAGCTTGATGGATGCCTGTAGCAAAGGTTCTCCAGGAGGGAAGGGGGCAGGGGTTTCGAAAAAAAATCTGCCCACTATAGAGCTATTCTACACCATCAGATCTATTATCCAATGATAAATTTCCGTATAAATCCAGATCAGGTAAATGTAACAAGTCCCAGTCGATAGATGGGTTAAGTGTATGAAAATTACTTAATAAATATGTGTTTTAAATTTAATATAAATAAATTAAACTACCATAATATACAAAAGTATAAAAAGCTTGATCCGCTCCTTTATATCCTTAGCCCTTTACCTGTACATCTGTATATAGATAATTAGTTACCTTAGGATTTTGGAGTGTTATTGGTTCTTATTGGTAGTTTGGTTGTCAAGTTGAATTTCATTGGTTTTATTCTTATGGTCATTGGTTTTACCGCCAAAATATTCATTCTTTGTCTTGTTGAGAAATGACCAAGACTGTATTTTATGGACTCCATGACTTTGACCTTTGGAGACTGACAATTTCCATTTTCTGGTAAGTACTAACTTTCCTTATTACTAATTGTCAAGTAATATGTCTATTCCATAGATCTGCATTTATTAAAGATCCCAGTTTCACATTATTAATTGAAAGAATGACCATGAGAGAAAGATGTTATTTTTATGATTGGAATTATTGATTATAAAGATCAGTGATGTATTATATTATAGGTGTAAATTGTTATATTCAAGTTACACCATATATTTTTATGACCCAGATATTTGGTTACTTTGTTCAAAGTGAACAGATGATTTTATTTTAAAGGAATATATATTTTAATGTATACTGTATTAAATTACAGAGTCCATATACATGTTGTGTAAAAGCTGTAAACATCACACATTCATGTGGTAGCCTTTTCCCACAGAATGGTGAGTAATTATTTTTTTTAATAAGTACTATTTTTATATCTTTATATGGGAGAAGATATGTAATGTCTATATATTCACTGTAAGAGTTATCTCCCTTAATTTAGAGTAAGTGTACATATATACCTATCATCTATAACATATCATTATGAATATAATAACTATGAGACCTACATGTATAGATGATATTATATGAATGAATTGATGTGCTATTATATTGTTGTTTTATTATATTTCAGGGCTATATAAACTGTATATCATAAGCTGTGTCGAATAAATATATGACCTGAACCCTAAAAGAGGAGTATGTGTTATTTCTACATCACCACCCCCTGTTACAATTTGGCGCCCATGTAGGGACACAGTGACGCACAACAGTGAACGGAGAGGACTGGGCGTGGTACATCCCTGATGGTATTCCACAGAGAGGTCATTTGTGACTGGTACCCTGAGTATTCAGCGATTCGTGCATGACACTTCAGAGTGAACACAGAACAGTGTATGTGATTCCATAGTTTCACGCGTAATTGATCAGAACATTTGTGTGTTTGCGACATCACCTGATAGTGACAGTGTAGTGATTCGCAGCTGCATGCATGCCTCATCGACCTGATTGGTGCACCCGGATCCAAAGACACTAGATAAGGTTTTCTTTAGATAAGATTTTCTTAGATTGATACATGCATGTTTATTATTTTTTAGATAGCTAGCTAGCATATGCATATAAGTGATTATTGGTCATGACCGGTTTGTCCGTCTGTCGTCTTACTTAGCTTAGGAATATATGTATATCCTGTGCACATTATTTTTATTTGAGTAATTATTATTGGACTGAAAGCAAGAGAGCTAAGGATGGGTAAGTGGTAAAATTAACAGTGCACATAGCGTTATACCCTAGAACCTACCCAGGTTTTAATTATTACAACATTTAACTGCTATACCTTTTGACATTTGACTGTTTACGGACGAGACATAGTTGTTTTAGTCTGTGGTATTTTATAGCAGGTCAGTTGGTAAATAAGTAAAGTGAAGGTTATAGAGTTTGATTTATTCTCAGTGGTGATTTGTGTGTTGGTTTATTCACGTGGTGTTTGTGGTATATTGTTATTTAAATTAGTTCTAAAATATAGTTAATCAGCCCTTTTAATATCCCATATTTCCCATTGCCCTGTATTTATAAATCTCTGTTTTGAAATTGCCGCCTTTTCGCCCGTATTTACACCGAGATCGGTTTCTTTCTTTTGTTAACGTATTTTTGATCGAGCTCGGCCTACGCGAAATTTGTTTTCAGTAAGCAGCTTCCTGTGTAAACACGTTTTGGGTTTGACTTTAAAATTTGGTTTATTTTCTAGGTGTTTGTTATTTATTTGAACTTGTAATTGATTTTCAGGTAAGGTTTGGATTTATTGCATTGCATATATTTACTCTTTATGTATAATCCGTTTGCATATTTCTTATTTTCAGTGAAATTTAACCAGACTTGCACTTGCAAATTTGAGAACCTAGTGTTGATCAATCTTTTCTTTATTTATAATCTTATGTGACTTGCATAGTTCAATCATTTGACCGGAAGTAAGGTAAAGTAACCGGAAGTAGAAATTTATTTTTGTTTTTCAGGTTTATAAATACTATATTAAATTTATTTTAGTTCCATACGTGAACTACCCTCCTGAATTGAAAGTTATTTTCGAATATGAGCCCAGTATTTCATTTAGAACAACCCTCCCTTGCATATTTGAAATTATTTAGAATTTTATCTGGTGTGAATTTCTAAAATTACCATTTATTTGCTGAAATTTTGCATATTAGAAATATTTTCACATTGATTTATGAACTTAGTTTATTGTTTACTGTTTACTATCACATTCATCATCATGTCGAACACCAAAGAGACAACAGAAACAACACAGCAGGAGGAAATAACCTTTACACAGACGGAAGTGAACAACATTGTAGATGCGTTAGCATCAATGAAGATGAAGCCGAAAGCCGACACTCCACAAGATTTCTTGCAGTGGACGGAATCCATGACTAAGCCAACGGAAGTGAAAATGGAGCATCATGATGTTACTCCTACCACAACAGAATCGAAATCAGTGGTCAATTTTCATTATCCAAAGATTTCCTTCTTCTCTGGAAACACCAAGACTTACACATCCTATGACGTATGGAAATACGAGGTTGAGTGCCTGCTTAGAGAGTCGTGCAAACCAGAAGCTATACATCATGCCATACGACGTTCTCTGAGGGGAGAGGCTAGCCGAGTTATTATGCATCTTGGCCCAGGAGCTTCTATTGAGGCTATTATCAACAAACTCGACAGCATATATGGAACTGTGTCTGCGAGAGAGGATATCTTGGCAGAATTTTTTAGTGCTCATCAGAAAGAAGATGAAGAGTGTGCCAGATGGAGTTGTCGCTTGGAGGACATTATCAGTAAAGCACAACAGAAAAGATTAGTTGGATACCATGAATCACAACAAATGCTGCGTACTATGTTCTTTAAAGGACTACGCCCAACATTGAAGGACATTTGTGGTCCTTACATTTGACATTTTAAGAGCTGCAGTTAGAAAGGTGGAATTGGAGCATCCAGCCACCCAGTGAGAAAAAGAAGCTACCTACTGTAAAGTCAGCAGTCCCTGTGGATCCATCAACAAAGAGCTTTGAATCTCTTGAAGCACAGATTCAACAACTGACTAGTGAGGTTAGGGGAATGAAGCAGCAATACAGTTAAAGCTACAACCCACAGATGCCTCAGCAGTACAGACCAGTAAGGCCGTCCTTCCAGCGAGGAAGAAGACGAGGAAGTTATGGGGGATTTCCTAGTCAGTCAGTTAGAATGCCTCAGTCAGATGTTGTGTCAGACACACCGAAGTACGAGTATGAAGCCCGTACCTGTTATAAATGTGGACAGAAGGGTCACATAGCCATTGGATGCCGAGTCCGAATGGATCACAGAAGGCTCATTTAAACTCCAAGAAGCCAGCGTCTGGGGACAAGGGGTTGGCAAGCGAACAAGGAGTCCCAAAGTTCCAATAATCGGATCATCTCAAATGAGATTAGAGTGTCCATCAATGATGTAACTTGTACCGCACTTATTGACACAGGAGCTACAGTCTCAACTATTAGTGAAGCTTTTTATTAGCAGAACTTAAGTAGAGATGCGGAGTTACATCCAATAGAAGAGGCCATAGGAATAGAATGTGCGGATGGACAACTCATGCCTTACCTCGGATATGTCAGCGTTAACCTGACACCATTCGGCATCCCTGGATTAGACCAATTACATGACTGCTTATTTCTGATTGTACCAAATAGTACTTACAACTCCCATGTACCTGTTCTCATAGGGACAAACATCATACAGAGTCTTATAGATATCACGAGAGAGGAACATGGTTCGAGATTTTTACAGGAAGTCGCTATCCAGACATCATGGTACTTAGCCTTCCGTAGTATAGTACTAAGGGAGAGAGACTTACAGAAAAATGGATATGCTTTAGGACTGGTGAAAAGTGCAGAAACAACAAGAATCGTGATTCCACCAAACAGTAACACCACCATCACAGGATATGTTGACAAAAAGATTCCATATCAGCAAGTTACTGTTATGATGCACCAGTCCTCAAGATCATGTATCCCAGATGATGTTGATATAGAGGCAACACTACACCAGTACATGTATGACGAACATCAGCTGTTGCCCGTTACCATCAGCAATATCACCACGAGGACCATTTCCATTTCACCTAAAGCCATCATATGTGAGATTCAGCCTGTAGTCATAGAGGATACTTGTAAATTTTCCAAGAGTGAACCAACAACATCACCTGATTTGGAGAAGGTATTAAGTAAGATTCATTTACCAGACGACATTACTGAAGAAGAGAAACAGGCTTGCATGGACTTAATAGAATCCTATCAAGACATCTTTTATACTGGTGATACAGATATAGGGACAACGGATAAAGTAAAGCACCGCAGTGAATTATCCGATGAGACACCATTTAAGCAGAAATATCGTAGAGTACCACCAGCCATGATAGAGGAAGTGCGGTCCCATATTAAAGATCTGTTAGCTGCAGGGATAATAAGACCATCCCATTCTCCCTTTTCATAGAATGTGGTATTAGTCCGCAAAAGTGATGGCTCATTGCGCCTCTGCGTCGACTATAGACAACTCAACGCACGGACCATTAAGGACAACTACGCATTGCCACGGATTGAGGAAATCTTGGATTCCCTCTCAGGTAATACCTACTTCAGTGTCCTTGACATGAAGTCCGGCTACCACCAGATCGAGATTGAGGAACATCATAAAGAGAGAACTGCATTCACAGTGGGACCCCTAGGTTTCTACGAATTCAACAAGATGAGTTTTGGTTTAGCGAACGCCCCAGCCACCTACCAACGGCTACAAGAAGAATGTTTAGGCGATCTTCACCTTAAAATTTGCTTTATTTACTTAGATGATCTAATTATATTATCTTCTACTTTCAGGCAACATCTTGATCGACTACAACAGGTTTTTCAGCGAATTAGGAATTACGGACTTAAACTGTCTCCTAAAAAATGTTCTTTTCTTATGAGTAGGGTCAAGTATGTGGGACATATTGTCTCCAAGGATGGGGTTGAGCCAGACCCAGACAAGATTTCTAAGGTAAAAAACTGGCCAGTACCAATTAATGCAGAACAGGTTCGACAGTTTTTAGGTTTTGCTGGCTACTATAGAAAATTCATTAAAGATTTTGCCAAAATTGCTAGACCACTCATAGATGTAATGGCAGTAGGAAAGAAACCTAGGAGTAACAGCAAGAAAAAGGTAGACCCAAGATGGAAATGAAACCCAGATCAACAAAAGGCATTCGACATTCTTAAAGAAAAACTTACAACTCCACCCATATTAGCCTATCCAGATTTAAGCAAACCTTTTAAGCTGCACACAGATGCCTGCCAAACTGGATTGGGAGCAGTATTGTACTAAACACAGAATGGGTTGGACAGAGTTATTGCATATGCCAGTCGTGGATTAAGCCGCTCTGAGAAAAATTACCCTACACATAAACTCGAATTTTTGGCATTAAAATGGGCAGTCACTGAAAAGTTTGCAGGATATCTCCAAGGAAAAGAATTCACAGTTTTCACCGATAACAATCCTCTCACCTATGTTTTAAGCAGTGCGAAATTGGACACGACAGGACATCGTTGGATTTCTTCATTAGCAAGTTACTATTTTAAAATTCTCTACAAGCCCGAAAACCAACACAGATGCTGACTGTTTATCCAGACTGAATCAAACTGAAACCATTTCTTCAGAATCCATCAAAGCCATATGCCAGACAGGTCAACCTTATGCAGAGACATTGTGTGTAGATGAAGAGATATGCCAGTTTATGCAACCTGTCAGTGAACCTGGAGACCATTTTGATATTGTTGCATTACAAGATGATGATACTACTATCTCTTATTGGAAGCAGCAAGTCCTCACAGGAGTTCGACCTAGTAAGAACTCACTCCAGACAGAAAGTGGCCTTATTTTTCACAGGAACTTCTCAAAACTGAAGATGAAGGATGGAGTTTTGATACGAGAAGTTACGAATGACGGGAACACACTTGAACAGCACATAATCCCAGCCTCATCTATCCCAACAGTACTGAAGTATCTCCACAATAAGATGGGACATCTAGGCCGTGATAAGACTTTATCATTGGTACGACAAAGGTTTTATTGGCCGAGAATGCAGAAGGATGTCACAACTTGGATTGAGAATTGTGAGAGATGCACCAAGAGTAAGAGGCCAGCTGAGAAGACAGAACTAGTTAATATCACTACATCTCAGCCTTTAGAGTTAGTATGCATGGACTACCTTACTTCAAAAGGAGGAATTCAGAACATTTTATTTATTACAGATCATTTCACTAAATTTTCCATTGCAGTTCCAACAAAGAACCAAACAGCTAGGACAACAGCAGAAGCCATCTTCAACAATTTCATCATTCATTATGGAATTCCTGAGAAATTACACTCTGATCAAGGTACAAATTTTTGTAGCAAAATTATTAAAGAATTATGTTTACTTTTAGGCATTTCCAAGTCCAGGACCACTCCATACCATCCAATTGGAAACGGAATAACAGAGAGATTTAATAGAACCTTGTTGTCCATGTTAAGAACTTTAGAGAATTCCCAGAAAGCAGAATGGAAGCGACACATCAATAGCCTGGTACATGTATACAACTCTACTGTCAATGACACAACAGGATTTACACCATTCTTCCTGATGTTCGGTAGAGAACCGAAGCTGCCTGTTGATGTTATTTTTGGACTGTCTAGATCCTATGATGATGACAAGTGTACCACCAAGTATATTGCTGAGATGAGGAAAAGATTGCAAGAAGCATACAAGCAAGCGGAAACAGCAATAAAATCCTCTCAGCAAAGACAGAAGTCCAATTACGACATTAGGGCCAGAGCAGCTATATTGAATGTTGGGGATAGAGTGCTATTGTGGCATACGATGGTAAGCACAAAATATCGGACAAGTGGGAAGATGTGCCTTACGAAATCCTTTCCCAACACAACAAGAACATTCCTGTTTTCAAGGTGAGACGAGAGGATGGCGAAGGACGTTGTAGAGTTCTACATCGTAACCTACTATTGCCAATAGGTTCCAAGTTTAGAACCTCACCTCCAGTACCCAAACCTAGACAAAGAAGGAAGGCAGAAAAAAGAGATGAACCTGATGATACTAATACAAAAGATTCTTTTTGTATTTCAGATTCAGAGAGTGAATTTTCATTTATAGGTAACCCTATAGTGTCTAAGAATTCACCACCAGAGACCTCCAGTCAAGAAGGTGACGACCTGTCTTCGGCCGGAGAAGCTTCAGCACCTGATTCAGAAGAGGACGCTCTTCAGCAGCAGGAGCCTGCCAATCAGCCTGAAGATGATGATGATCAAGTTGAAGAAGTTCAGATTGAAGAAGAAGATGAAGTTGTTGAGCAAGACGATGAGCCTTCCATAGATGAAGATGAACCTTTGCAAGACACTCCAGTTCCTGCTCCACGGAA
>PRKT01000666.1:163729-191236 GCA_003671525.1 Saccostrea glomerata
ACCCCCTCCCCACCTATACACACTCTCAAGCAAAGTTTCACACACACGTATGGAAGATCTTAGGTTTCGGTAAATAATATCTGTTTACGTCCATTTATTTCTATGAAATGGTACCCCCAGTCCGAATTTTAAAAAAAATTAAAAAACTACTGAAGCCTTAAAATTGAATGGATTTGCAGCATTTCCAAAGAGTTCAAAGGATTTACTTTTGGAATTTGAAAAAAAAAAAATTGGGGTGGGGTGCGGGTTTGGTTTAAAACAAAGAGTTGCATTACTTTTGGAATTTGAAAAAAAAATTGGGGTGGGGTGATGGTTTGGTTTAAAACAAAGAGTTGCATGTTAGTTCCTTCAAAAGATAGGATTAAAAAACGGTACATATATATATATATATATATATATATAGCCAACAAAGCCAGAGACTGCGGGAATTTAATATCTAATTAAACCTCGCATGATACATAATATATCATAAATAAGATATATATATATATATATATATACAAATAAGTAGAATATTTTCCACCATTCTTTCATAAAAAAAGGAATAGTGAGTGGAAGAAACTTAATGTGTGAGAATCTATCTAATCAATACATAAGTTAGACGTTCAAATACATGTATTTTAATTTATTCTCTGAAAACCTTTCATTCTCTCTCTCCTCTCTCTCTCCACTTGACAAAAAATAAAGGGGGCTTCCAACCCCTGGACCCCCCCCCCCTTGGATCCGCCACTGAACCGTTTACAAGCATTCAAACATCCTTGACACTTTTTCAATATCTCTCCAAGGTTTGGGAAATCTAATAAATTCAACTCCTTGCATATATTTTTGTGGGCATACTTTGAGTCACTATTGCAGATTCCATGACAGAAGTGTTTTATGGCATCCTTTTTTGCACAGGTTAGCCATAATATTACTAAATTTACACCGAAAAGTAAGATTCAAGCCACTGTTTAGGTCATGTAAACATATAAACATGTGGGTCAGTTTGTCCCATCTTAATAGTTTGCAAGCTCTTCTGAAACATGTGATAAGGAATTCTAAAAATAGATGCAGCAGAAATTCAGAACCTGTGCTATAAACAGATAAGCCGCAGCTCTCTGCTGAGTCAGTGAGTGAACATTTAAAATATGTCAGTTTCAATTAAACAATGATGCAGATTTCTTCTATCAAGGTAATATGTGGGGTATTAATGTAGGACCTTCGCAAACTAATTTAAAAAAACCCTCTGGTGAGGTGAAAGGTGTAAGATAATTATAGGTCCATGAGAAAAAAAAGAATTGTGTATTGTATGTGGAAAATCTTGTGACCGAATTAGATTAATTGCATCAAAAGCAGATACAGAGAACTGCACTCGGTGATCTGTTTTGGTTTCCCCGACAATTTAAATTCTATGTCAGCGAGAGTTTTTATCAGCCAATGAGCGTGTCTGCACGGACTCTAAACATTACTGATCACCTGTCTGTATACAGCGCATATCCGATATCAGGCAGGCCAGTTTATCAAACTTTAGCCTGGTTCCCTGTCTCTGTTTTGCTTCGTGTACTCCTGCCTTGGAAAGGATGAGCCAGGGCACCAGGCTAATCAAAGTTAACGTGATTTGCCGCTAGATGGCGATCGCAAATTCATTTCCGCCGCAGATGAGCGATACCAATAGAGCGGAGTCTTTATAAAGCCTCCGTCTAAAAATGGCACAGTTACTGAAACCTTTTATCTTAAAGACAGTGAATTGCCAAAATTAACTAATGAAAGAATTACAAATTCTGCATTATTAGAAGCAGTGATGCGTTGTATAGGCGACATAGTAAAATGCATGCAATTAGATCGTGACCTGTGGAGGATATATGTCAGCGATAAGGATAGCAGAGACAAAATCCTCATTGAAGGATTTGATTTAAACAATCAGCACATTCAAGTGTATGATTCGAACCCATATTCCAAGGGGCTAGAGGATCCCGAAAGCGAGACTTCAAAAGTTACGATCTGTGATGTCTCGCTATCTGTCGATGTAAAGCACCAACTTGAAAGAACATGTTAACAATTCAATGCATGTAGCTAAAATCAGATTTTGAAAAACACCCGCATTTAGTATTCTTTTCTTTACCACTGAATATGCATTGTTTTTTCATGGAGTGAGTGTGGTGATGAATCAGATTCAAGCTGTGTGAAGAGTCAACTTGAAGTTCAAAGGAAGGAAACTTCTCAGCAAGTCATTTGACTTATAAAGATCTCATGTACCTAAATAATTTTCAATATTTATGATTTTAAAAAAATATATTCTTAGTAAAAAATTTAAGCCAAATCATGAAACAATATGTAGTGTTATATTTTTAATCAAACACTTTTTTTTTTAAATAAACAAATGCATGTAATAAACAGTTCTGTTTTTTGTCTGTCAGGTTATTCATTGACCTTGATGTCATTTTAAGGAACTTAACTAGTGGGAGTATGCATACCTATTATGAAGTGTATACCTCTCATACTGTAGAAGTACTTTTTGGTATAAATTTACGCTCTGTACGCGGTTACAATTTTTCTGCGGAAATTTGTCCAAATAATATATGTGTAAGGCATATACGAGGGTTGTCCCGTAAAATCGTAGACAAAGCGTTTTTCTCAGAAAATAATGGACGCACTGGGCTGAAATTTTCAGCAAATGTTTATTCATCATACATGAGTATAATTTACTTGTTTTGGTACAAAATAAACAAGAATAAGGATTTTATTATGCCTTAATATGCGCAAGGTATGGTCCAACGGCGCACCACCAAAACGGATAATTTCCCCCGAGAATGATGAACGCAATATTTCAAATTAAAAATTATCATTCGAATCAAATTGTGACAAAAATTATCTTATTTAATTTTCTGGTCTATTATGACGTCATTTTAAAAATTTCATGTTGATTGCGTCATTTTAAACAGTTTACCGAACATTTGAAATGCAATAGTACTGCACAGAAAAGGAGTAAAATGTCGACGTTTGATGACGCTACGGTGAACCGGAATGACGCTACGGCGAACCGGAATGCTATCCAATTTTGTGTAGATTTAGGAATGACGCCTGTACAGACTTTAAAACAATTTAAGACGACTGAAAAATATATGAATGTCTCAAGAGCTTTAGTTTACAAGTGGCATGGGCGATTTTCGAGTGGAATTTCAGGTACTGAGTCCCGTGGGAGACCGACGCATACAGACAAACAACTACTGGCTGCTGTAAAAAATACCGTCAACACAGACCGTCGAAGAACAGTTCGGGAGATAGCAAGTTTAGTTGGATGTGGTAAGAGCACCGTCCATAGAATATTAACACAGAACTTTAGTATGTCCTACGTATGTGCAAGATGGGTCCCTCGCTAGCTTACTGAGGATCAGATGACAACTCGTGTTCGAACATCAGTCCAATTCCTGGACCGTTGTAGGGCCGATCCAACTTTTCTGAGCAGAATAATCACAACAGATGAGACGTGGGTCCATTATTATGAGCCTGAAAGTAAGCGGATGTCCCTGGTTTGGAAGAATCAGGATAGCCCCCCTCCGAAGAAAGCGAAAGTTGTCAAGTCTATGGGAAAAGTGACGTGCATGGTCTTTATGGATATATCAGGGGTTATTTTGGTTCATATGGTGAAAAATGGCTGTACGGTGAATACAAATTACTACTGCAAGGTATGTCTATTTTTGGTACATATAAAAAAAATTTAATTTAAAATTTCATAAGGGCCTATTTAATCATAATAATTAAAATAAAACAATTGTATACTAGTATATATTATAATAAATCATAACTTCTTCATTCCGTTATGTATATATAAGTATTTTGGCACTGATAAGTCAAAAATCAAATTTATTATTTGTTCTTTCAAAATGCTTTAACGATTTTTTTTCTTCAATTTTCAGGTAGTTCGCCGGGATTTGTTGCATGCTATACGCAAGAAGCGCCCACATCTTGCAGAGAATCTTGAACACATTGTATTTCACCAAGATAATGCCCCAAGTCATCGGTCGGAACGCACTGAATTTGAGTTGGACATGCTAAGTTTTCAAAGAATAGAGCATCCTCCGTACTCACCGGATCTGGCCCCATTGGATTTTGCATACTTCCCAAAGTTAAAAGACTACTTAAGAGGTCGTCGTTTTGAGAGTCGCGATGAAATTAAGTATGAAATAAGAACATACAACAAGACCTTAAATTGTCAGTGGTTTGAAGATGTTTTTAATAAATGGATGTGGAGGCACCAGAAATGCATTGACAACGGGGGAGATTATTTTGAGAAGGTGTAGAAAGTTGGTGACGTGCGAACAAATACTATGACGTTATTATCCGTGCGCCGTAAGGCAATACCATCTAGGACATTAAATGTCATATTTTTTTATTTGAGCATATATCTATTTCAAATTTGCTATAAATATTGAAAAAATATATACTATATTATAGTAAAAATTTCGTAACTCTGTGTTGATTAGTTTTTAATCTAGACAACTTGTCTACGATTTTACGGGACAACCCTCGTAGTGACAGTCTAAAAAATCTGCGTAATTTTCTACCCGCGGATTATGGCAAAGGTTAATGTTGACAACAGATAAACAGACAGACAGGACAAAAACAATTTACGCCCCGGATCTATCGATCCCGGTGCATAAAAATAGTTTCTAAATTTAGAGTCTTTACTTACAAATACCATAACCAATTTATATGCACATGATTGATCTATGTTACACAGTAAATAATGAATAATTTTTTTTGTTTTCCATGAAATATTTGCTGTGCAGATTATTTCCAAGGAAAAAAATAACACAGTACCCTTTCCCTGGAGAGGAAAAAAGTGGATTGAAATAGGGAAAAATAATATTTTGTTCATTAAAAAGGTTTAGTTTTATTTTTTTTTTCCATGTTCCAAATATTATACATGTTAAACTTAAGCATTGTATCATTATTTTTGAAAGATGTAGTCTCATAACTGCAGTGATGTGTGAAAATAAATTGAGTAACGGACGTTAACACATTATGAAAATTTGTTTGCACTAATCGTTGCAGTTATTGGACTACATCTTTCAAAGCTTATATTCACATTTTTTAACTCTGCCTTCACAACAAGTGATTTATATTTCAAACTCCCTATATTAAACCCTCAGGTAAGTTACAGTTAAGTTATACCTTAAGTATATATCCTTACATGTAAGTGCAGTAATCCTTTGTCCTGTTTTAAAATTGCCCAGTCTCAGTTCTGTTTAAGACTTTATACTGTGTCTTTGAATTCGCCCCGTTTTAAATTTGCTCACTTGTGACAAGGGCAAAAGGGGCGAAAATAAAAGGTGGGCAAAAATTTCCATGTATAATGTATATGAATAATATCTAAATGTTCAAGAAAATGTATGTGGGTACACTTACCCAATACACCTAAAGGTGTTTTGTGGCCTGTGGTTGCGGGGGAGGAGGAAGGCAGGTTGTTTTTTTTTTTTTTTCATGATGATGCATTGTAAATATATGAATGAGTAACATATAATCATTTGATGATTAAAGTAGAATTGGTCACTAGTCAGTGAAAATTTTAATAAAACAAAGTATCAACTTTACACACAATAAAATGTAATGGATACAGATAATCATGATTTCTATTTTTTAGGAGGCTTCATTAGCCTTCGATCTTTACGGTATATTATATATTTTTTCCTTTTGAATTTTCCAAAAAATTGCAAGTTGTTCACAAAAGAACATGTTAACAATTATATGCATTGCACATGTAGCTAACCCTTTAGTGTAGGCATATGCCAAGCAGGTTTTTAAATAAGATTTTGAGATCAAAAACACCTGCATTTAAAGTTCGTTTGTTTGTTTTTTTTTTACCACTGAGTATGCATTATTTTTGAAAGTTTTCAACATTTATGATTTAAAAAAAATATTCTTATTAAAATAAAAAATCAAGCCAAATCATGAAACAATATGCAGTGTTATATTTTTAATCAAACACTTTTTTTAAATAAGCAAATAATAAATAGTTCTGTTTTTGGTCTGTCAGGTGACTTTGGTGTCATTTTAAAGAACTTAACTAGTGGGAGTATGCATACCAATTATGAATTGTGTATCTCTCATATTGTAGAAGTGCTTTTTGGTATAAATTAACGCTATGTACCTACGCTACGCAGTAAACAATTAATAGTTTCTTTGTTTTCCATGAAATATTTTTGGTGCAGATTATTTCCAAGGAAAAAATGAACACAGTACCCTTTTCCTGGAGAAGAAAAAAAGTGGACTGAAATAGGGAAAATTAATCTATATATATAATTTGAAACAGAAAAAAATCCACAGTGCTCGGTAGTTTACAGGTAAATCTTTTTAAAAAAGAAACACGAAAACCATAACTTGAAGAGAAATTACCAACAAGGAATTAACCATCTACAAAATAATAACCACCATCACCAAGGGATTATTAGACGGTACAGACCCTCAAACATTAATAGAAAAAAAAAACTTTCATCGGGCGTGGTGTGCGGCACTATTTTTTAGAAGGCGACAAGCCCAACCAAGGACAGAGGCACATACCACAATTATATCAACAGACAACGCAAATTTAGTTGATGTTAAGGAAACAAATAAAACCAAGGAATCAATAGAAGTTGATCCTAAAGTTTTTAATCTTTCAGATAGAATATTAACTGAATCAGACATAAAGTTATTATTTAGAGGCTTGAAACATACACCCATCCCACGTATGAATAACCAAGAACTTAAAACGGACGTAAAGGAATATACAAGGCGACTACGACTAAGGGAATACTTTTACGAGAATAACGGCGAGTCAACAGAAGATAGTAAAAATGAGGAACCAGAGGACCTACTTAGATATAAATCCCACTTTATTCCAAAACGAGGTAGAAATCGAACTCTAGATACAGTATGTGAAACCCTAGATAATATAGACCTACCTAATATTATGAAAAATATTAGATCTAACCTCACAAAAGCAGAGCAATAAGCTTTAAATAACTTACATAATGACGAAAGTATCGTTATCAAAGAAGCCGACAAAGGAGACGGAGTATTCATCATGAATAAATCATATTACGAACGTAAAATTTTGAATATGCTACTGGACCCTAATTACTATGGGAGTATAAATGCAAATCACGAAAAAAAATAATTAGGAAAGATAAAACAACTTGTCAGTGGGCCATCCGCGGGAGATATAACTGCTAAGGAGAAAGACTATCTCACAAACTTTGATACAAAAGAGAGTCAGTTTTACGGATTACCAAAAGTACACAAGTCATCAGAAATCAAAAACACCATACAAGCTCAGAAAGGAGAATATATTTGCCGTCTAAATCCTGAAGATCTTTCTTTTCGGCCAATCTTAGGGGGGCCTAATTGTTCAACTCAAAGACTTAGTCACTTGTTAGACATTTTATTAAAGCCTTATTGTGAAAAGGTTGCAGTTTTAAAAGAGATGATATAGATTTTAACAACCACTACAAGAACATATTCAACCTAATACGAAACTCGTGTCATTCGACGTCGTGAATTTATACACAAATATACCCGTGGACTTGGGTATTAAAGCAGTTAAATACTTGACTGAGAGATACCAAGACTTACATGTACTACAGGGTCCTTTTGAGAAAGAATTCATCTTAGAAGGATTAAGAATCATACCTCAAAACAATACATTTGCCTTCGGAATAGAGCATTTTATTAAAACCAAAGGAACAGCGATGGGAACAAAAGTGGCTCCCACATATGCCACCTTAACTTTGGGATACCTCGAGCAAAAACTCCATCAACGACTAGTCACTCTATGGGAAGAAGAGGACGCTGAAGCTATAATATCATAGTGGAAACGATTTTAGATGACTGTTTCATTCTATGGAATGACAACATTGAGAGACTTTCAATTTTCCACCAAATTTAAACGACTTAGATTCCAACATTAAATTTACCATGGAAAGCAGCGATACGAAATTACCTTTTCCTGACGTTCTTGTCATCAAAGAAGACAGCCCAAGAATCTTAGAAGAATGCTGTGATCATCTCATTTTAAGAATAGTTACAAAGTGACTAAGTGTGAAGATGCGCGTTGCGGGACGTGTAAACATATAATGGAATGATCAACTTATTATTGTAACGGAAGACAATTCACAGTCAATGCAAACATGTCTTGTGCCACTAAAAATGTCATATATGTAATTACGTGTGCTGGATGTCAAGAATTTTGTATCGGGGAAACGAGCAACCAATTGCGTGCCCAGGTGCGTGTCCACCGACAACATATTAACTCTCCGGAATATCGGCAAATCACTCTGAGTAAACATTTAGATACTTGTGGAAATAAGCAATTCACTTCGCATGTACGTTACCTGTGATAAAATCATTTCAAATACTAGTATATAATGAACTTTTAAGATATGGAAACAAATATAGAACATGTTTAATTGGTAAAAAGTATCTGCATTTTCACGGTTTTATATTCCCGCCATATTTCTAAGACCGGCGACGCATTCTGCGAACTTTGGCATGACAAATGAAGTCCTACCTTTGAAATACTCCAGGATAAGATTGGAAAAGAATGTCCGATCAAAGTTTTACATGGGAATATATAAGAAATGAAAGAAAAGTGAGCAAGCTCACATACTCCACGCTCCATCAAAACTCGGAAGTGCTGAAATTGCCAAGCATAATAAAGAAATCCCTATTTCCTGATAATATGCATATTTACACATTGTGTCCTAAATATCTGCAAAGTTTGAGCGAATTCTATGCAGCGGTTTATTAGAAGTTGCGCTGAAAATCTGTTCATTCTATATTCAAGGTATGGCCAAAAATCTAAGTTGAAAAGTGCCGAAATTCCGAAAATGGAATGGGAATTTCCTGGTGATATGGACATATACACACTGTGTACTAAATATCTGCAAAGTTTGAGCAATTTTTTGTGGAGAGGTGAAGAATATGTGAACCTGACGATTTTGAATCGACCTACTGAAGATGCATGAGACCGTCAATATCGTGATCATAGAAGATATGATTTTGCCAAAACACAAGTTTAAAGGATCTTAAACAGCATAAATAGTAAAATAAAGCCAAATAATATCAACATTGCATGAATTTTATTAATTTTGGCTGTTTGCCTGTTCCAACCCCGAGAATTTACCACATGATACCCTAGACGTTTTGCGACGCCATATTTTGTAGAGAAGGACGCAACGATACATTTACAAGGGGAAAAAAACTGTGTATGCTCCGAAAATACGGTTATAACTAGAGCCGAGCTCGTTGCAAAGCAACGAGTAGGTCTTCCGTCGGAGCTGCGGACAGGGAGAAATGACCTTGAGTCAAGGTCATGCCACGGTCTAATGTTAAAGCAATCATCTTGTGATGTTTTACTTTAAAAAAAGGAATGTTTGCTTGACCTTGTTAAAAAGACCTTGCGTCACACAATGACACACGCTGGTGATGAGCATATCCCATTTGTGTGCTACAGTATTGACAAATTCACACAGTCATTAAACATTCCTTTTTTTAAAGTAAAACATCACAAGATGATTGCTTTAACATTAGAACGTGGCATGACCTTGACTCAAGGTCATTTCTCCCTGTCCGCAGCACCGACGGAAGACCTACTCGTTGCTTTGCAACGAGCTCGGCTCTAGTTATAACCGTATTTTCGGAGCATACACAGTTTTTTTCCCCTTGTAAATGTATCGTTGCGTCCTTCTCTACAAAATATGGCGTCGCAAAACGTCTAGGGTATCATGTGGTAAATTCTCGGGGTTGGAACAGGCAAACAGCCAAAATTAATAAAATTCATGCAATGTTGATATAATTTGGCTTTATTTTACTATTTATGCTGTTTAAGATCCTTTAAACTTGTGTTTTGGCAAAATCATATCTTCTATGATCACGATATTGACGGTCTCATGCATCTTCAGTAGGTCGATTCAAAATCGTCAGGTTCACATATTCTTAACCTTTCCACAAAAAATTGCTCAAACTTTGCAGATATTTAGTACACAGTGTGTACATGTATATGTCCATATCACCAAGAAATTCCCATTCCATTATTTTTCCAGGAATTTCGGCACTTTTCAACTTAGATTTTTGGCCATACCTTGAATATAGAATGAACAGATTTTCAGCGCAACTTCTAATAAACCGCTGCATAGAATTCGCTCAAACTTTGCAGATATTTAGGACACAATGTGTAAATATGCATATTATCAGAAAATAGGGATTTCCTTATTATGCTTGGCAATTTCAGCACTTCCGAGTTTTGAGGGAGCGTGGGGTATGTGAGCTTGCTCACTTTTCTTTCATTTCTTATATATTCCCATGTAAAACTTTGATCGGACATTCTTTTCCAATCTTATCCTCGAGTATTTCAATGGTAGGACTTCATTTGTCATGCCAAAGTTCGCAGAATGCGTCGCCGGTCTTAGAAATATGGCGGGAATATAAAACCTTGAAAATGCAGATACTTTTTACCAATTAAACATGTTCTATATTTGTTTCCATATCTTAAAAAAGTGTTCATTCATATATTTAAAATCTGTTGTTATTTTCTCAATTTGTTTTTCATGAGAGTGACTTGTTTAAAAATTGAAATTCGAATTTTTCAACTTTTTGTCGTTAAGACATAATGTAAAAAGTGATAGATCTTAATAAACTGATTATCATTTAGCATATTTGTTAATTTTTCTTTTCTTTGGTTTCACCGGTTTACTTTATTTGCCACTTAGCCGTATAACGCCGGTCATACGACCGGGGCTCAATTCCGCCGATCTGTGACAAATGAAGTCGGCCCAAATCATTACTTGTCGAATTCTTTCCTTTTAACTTCCATGGTTACTTGAAAAAAAAATTATTTTTAAAAGATAACATTATTACTTAAATTAATCATCAAAACTTATGTTTAGTTTTGCTATAAAAACGTGTGTATGCTGTTTGAATCTGTAAACTTTATAAATATTTCTTTAGACCAGTCATCATTCGTTATTGTCACCTTTTTAACTACTAGTATATGTCCACGGATAAAATAGTTATCTTAAAAATATATCCATATGTACGATTGCCGATGCAAATTCATTTTAAGATTGATTGTATGTTGTTTAATATCCCTCTCGAGAATTTTTCACTCATATGAAGACACCACCACTTGCCGGTGGAGAGCTTCAAATGTTGTCCTATACTCGGCACTCAGGGCCATTTATATAAATTAGCAGAAAGGGATTTTTATCGTGCCATCATCTACTGATACACTGTCACGATCCTAACTCAGAGTCATTGTACTATAGCAGCATCCCAAGAAACTGCCTTTCACTGTCCACTTTAATAAACAATAAGACACTTTGATATGATGCACTTCTTTACCTTTGAAAACCAGTTATTGAAAAAAAATTGTAAAATTGATTATTAAACCATAGGTAGAGAAATCCATATTTTTTGATTTGACTACTATAACTGTCTGAAAAATTCACCAAAAAAAAAATGAAATCGAATTCTGAACCTGCTTGATAAGTAAACATTAATTATATGATAATGTTGCGTAAAATATTTTTTTCCATCTAAATTTACATGCATTTTATTCAAAGTGCAGGTTATGGATTTCAATAGCGGTATTTCTTTATTGAAGATTTAAAACCCTGCAAGGACAAACAAGTCGATTTAGTTCTCAAATACAAGCCTCAAACAAGTGCAATCATCTGCAACAACTTTTCTTTAAGAATTTTAAATGCATTGAAGCAATTCTATCCGTTTTTCAAGACAATTTCTAAATATTAGATCGTTTTAAATTTCCTTAAAAGTTCATTTTTCATTGTGTGAATTATTGGTAGGGTATGTGAAATAGTCTGCATTAAAGGTAAGGGAAAATAATTTACTGTATAGAAGGATTAAATATTTACAAATGTTTCTTTGAATTACATATTAAGCGTTTGATTTTTCACATTATTGAAGAAACATTAACATGTAGATGACAGACCATTTATTTAATACACAATACATTTACTAGTATTTATTTTTTTCGCAATGTTATTTATTTTTGCATTTATTCCATGAGTATGTACACTGTAATTATCACTCTAAATAAAAGCTAAATTTCAATTTCATTTGTTGAATCGTTTTGTTGACGGTTCGATCATTAGGGCGAGAGCAGATACCTTTCAGTTTTTACTTAGATCTGTCTCGTCAAACTGCCCGTAAAATTTGCAAGGTCTTGACTCTGACGTCATATGACATTGTGTATACCTTGCATTACCAAAACGAAGTCTGAACAGCCTAATTTTAATCAACTACTGATTTACTATTTATCTACTTGATTTCCACAGTAAAAAAAAAAAAAGTTTCACGAAAATTATTAACTTAAATTACCTTTCTTTGATTTCTCGCACAAGTTATGTTTTATGAAAATTAAAATAAATGTCTTAATGATGATAAATTAAATTATTCAAATACGTCACGATTTGAAATTTGACTTGGAGATAGTCCAAATCAAGTTGCAATAGTTCAATCTACACTTTCCAATAGTTATGTCCCTTTGCGGGGTCGGTCAAAAGGTAAAGAAGAGACATTCCTCATGTATTTGCTACTAAACATTTTGGCGTGCTCCGAAAAATCCACTGTGTTTATTATTTCTAACTTTCAATAAATGGGTAGCCCCATCTTTGGGCATTCATTATCTTCAAGATTCACAAAAGTTACCGACCAGAAAACTATAAAAGCTACTGTGAAGATTTTATGGGTATTTCCCTAAAAATGGCGGCAAAGAGTCATAACTTTTAAAAAGTAAGGGTTCAACTATAGGCATGAGAAAAATGCTGATTTTCTGATGTATTCTCGGCGCTTACGGCCATTGAAAATTGACGGGTCTTTTTCGTGCCAGCATGCATCTACTACTCCTCAATTGAAGGATCGGTCTCCACGTCCCGTTGCGAGATTCGAGTCCGCGACCTAGAGCGTCTGCTCTATAGTCGGAAGATAAGGAATTTATCTTTGACAACTGCTTCACGTTGGCGACGGGACCACAGGGAAAAAAAATTAGATAAATGTTTCAAGTCCGATTATACTCTTGGTGCTCGAGTCGCAGTGAGGAGCTGTACATAATCAATTTAAATATCATATAACTCATTGTTAATATAACTTGAAATAATGATTGGTAATTTGTCATTCAACTTCTTTCACTCCAATAACATCATTATTTACAGTTTGTAGATTGTTCTAAATTTGAAAATGGATGACGGTGACACAGAAAACACATCAGGAAGGATTTGGGAATTTCTGGTTAAGGAGTTCGGAACCCCTAAATTGGTTTTGTCTGTAGTCGGTGACTCCGACAGCTTCGTCCCAAGGGCCTGGCCCAAGTCAGTCTTCCAGACCGCGCTGATTGAGACGCACAAGAGTAGTGGAGGAGGTTAGTGTCAGATTTCCTTCGAATAAGGATGGGGGAGGGGGCAATGTTCGTTGATTTCGTAGGCCACCCTTATTCACGAATTAACTTCCCCATGTTCATGTGACAACCTGTTCATATTTTGAACTCAGTTTTTGCTAGTTCGCAACGAAAATTTCTCCCCACGAACCACTGTTACTTAACATGTACCTGTCATCTCACACTGCCCCCAAACGAATCAAAATGAGTCCACAGTACATCTATATAGTGCAAAAGTATCCCAGTGAGATTTACTTTATGTCGCAACAGTTAATACAGCATTTTTATAGAAAAAAGATCATTGAATTCATGAGCAATTTTTCATTTAAAGAGACCTCGGCTTATATGGACTCATCCGAAGGACATTTTTCAACGTCCCTCAGTGAGATTTGAACCCGCGACGTGAGGATCAACTCTTTACTCCGCGGCGCTCAAATACTGCAGCAACATCTATCTCTAGCTTTTAATCCTGACCTGGAAAACAGAGATATCTTTAGACAAATCAATTTCGTATTGCTGGCAGATCCTTTTGAGATCGATCACTTGTATTTTAACCTTTTTAAAAGAAAATGTTTACTTAGGTTTCAGCTAAGTAAAAAACATTTTTTATGGCTGGCCCCCCCACTTTCAAAAACGATGCTACGCCACTGTAAGAGGAGTTGCGGATAAGAGATGGGTACCCCAAAGCGTAACAGACGGACGGACGGACGGAAATACCGATTACTATATACCCTCCCACTTTTCAAGGGTGGGGTATACTGATAGCTAATATGAAACTGTATATTGGATTGTATATGAAGTCTTTCTTCTGTTTTATTTTGGTCTAATGGATCATAAAGGTTTAAGTTACATAAAAAAATCATAATCACACATTTTAACAGCAAAATAAAATTTTTAAAAATGCAGCTCAAATTTCTTTAAATATACATAAATTTTTGTAGACTGTCACAGTTATAAAATATGTATTATTACCAAAACCAGGAATATGTTCCCCTGTTGTTAAGCTTGTAAAGATCGACACCATTTGTTTCTGAACAAACTCTTCTTGTCCTAGTAAATTAGACAGATTCATAACGGCACTGTTTGGCTGAAAAAAAATTTCCTAGTATACAGAGCCGTTCGGCATTCAATTATTTTGTTTTCACTTTTGAGAAAAAGAAACTGGGGATATATTTTACATATTAGAATTTGTATTCTGTGTTCTTATTAAATTGAATAAAACACATTCTTAGGTTAATGTGTAGACTCCTATATTCAAATATTCGTACACTAACTTTTTCTTCATCTTCAATTTGGATTTGGTCTATATCTGTAGACTCTGTTGATGAGGTTCCAATTAATATAATATTGTTTCCGTTTTTGGTCTTTGACTTCTCCATCGTAGTGTACACATCTTTTGCGTCTCTCACAATATTTGATACACCCACATTTTTATTCCCGTATAGAATCCATGTATCTAAATAGACAAAAAAAGTCCGGTTTTATTGTTACTTATCAAATTCTTTTGTTCTGCTAGAGATATAAATTGATGTTAAAATGGCAATTGAACTTGAATGAAAAATATCACCCTTTCTTTTACAATTTTCTGTAATATCAACTTATTTGTGTACATTAAACTTCACAACCTTTTTGGCATATCTTAAAATACCCTAGCTTTTGTGCTTTCATCATGTTCAAGAAACATATTGATTCGATCAGTACAACTTTTCCCAAAACTTTTTATCTTTTGAATTCAAAAAGTATATGATTTAGCAGCAGAATTTGTCAACAGGATTAAATCTTGTACGAAAACGATTACAACTTCGAGAGAAGCCCCATCATTATTTGCCGCCAATAACATTATGTACATGTAGTTAAAATTAGAGTATCTCGAGAAATAATGACAAAAGATTCTTGCGCGAGACAGTAATTATTTTAACCTTCATAGACTTTGAAAATCGAATATTTTATGTTTAAGTTTGTTTAAATTTATTTGGGCTAAACCTGAATTGGAAACTTAGGTTCAACACTTAATGATTTGAATTTTTCGATATAAACATTGTTAGCATGTAGATCAGCTGTTAAATCGAACTTTCAAGGCGGTAAAACACAAACCTAAGTAAACATTTTCTTTTAAAAAGGTTAAAATACAAGTGATCGATCTCAAAAGGATCTGCCAGCAATACGAAATTGATTTGTCTAAAGATATCTCTGTTTTCCAGGTCAGGATTAAAAGCTAGAGATAGATGTTGCTGCAGTATTTGAGCGCGCGGAGTAAAGAGTTGATCCTCACGTCGCGGGTTCAAATCTCACTGAGGGACGTTGAAACATGTCCTTCGGATGAGTCCATATAAGCCGAGGTCTCTTTATCCCGGATCCCCACCGGGCTGTACAGGACGACTATAATGTTATTGTGAATCAAGTTTTTCCACCGCAAATATGAACATAAATTTATTTATGTTATTTTTTATGCCCCCGTAAACGAAGTTTTGGGGGTATATAGTTTTTGTCGTGTCCGTCCGTTTGTCTGTCTGTCTCTCTGTTTGTCATTAACCTTGTCAATAACTTATGATTTAGTGGAGCTATAACTTTCATATTTCACATGTGTATTCCTTGTGACAAGACCTTTGGGA
Organism: Saccostrea glomerata; assembly: GCA_003671525.1. Classification (NCBI taxonomy): domain Eukaryota; kingdom Metazoa; phylum Mollusca; class Bivalvia; order Ostreida; family Ostreidae; genus Saccostrea; species Saccostrea glomerata. The sequence continues at coordinate 179,753 of PRKT01000666.1, forward strand.
ACCATCAAATTTGACCTTGACGTTTGACCCACTTTAACACAAAGATTTCAAACTTTTACTTTGGACATATCTTTTAAACAGTAGTAACAACGACATACATATTTCACATATATATTCTTTGCGGCAAAACCTTTCATTGAATACCAAAGACCTTGACCTTTTCACCTTGGAGATTTCTATACTTGTGAAAAAACGTTAACCTTGGCCACAACTTTTGAACAGTAAGGGATAGGGCTTTCATACTTCACATGTATAATCCTTGTGAAAAGACCCTTTATAAGATACCAAAAACTTTGACCCTATGACCTTGACCTTGGAATTTGACCTACTTTTAAAAAGCAAAACTTGACCATAAATTTTAAAGGGTTGTAGCTAATGCTTTCATATTCATATTTTAAATATTTAATCATTGTGACAAAGCTTTTCGTTTGAAAGCAAGACTTTTGACCTTGACCTTGGAGTTTGACCTACTTTTAAAAAAATTAACCTTGATCATAACTTCTGAACGGTTAGGGCTAGGGCTTCCATACTTTACACATGTATTCTAAATGGAAAGACCTTTCATTAAATACAAATTACCTTGATGTTTTGACCTTGACCTTCAAAATGTTGTACTTATGAAAAAACTTCAACCTTGGCCATAACTTTTGAACGCTAAGGGCTAGTGATCTCATACTTTACCTATGTAATCCTTCTGAGAAGACACTTCATTGGATACCAAGAACTTTGACCTTGACCTTAGAGTTTGACTTACTTGACCATTCCTTTTCAAAGGTTAGGGCTAGTGCTTTCATACTTTTCATATTTAATCCTTGTGACAAGACTTTTCATTTGATAGCAAGACCTTCGACCTTGGAGTTGATCTATTTTTTTTTATTTTAACCTTGGTCATAACTGCTGAACTGTAAGTGCTAGAGCTTCTATATTTTTACAGATGTTTTTTTGTGGCAAGACCTTTCATTGGATACCACTGACCTTGACCTTGAAGACTTCTGTACTTATGAAAAAAAAATGACCTTGGCCTACTTTCATATTTCACAATTGTATTTCCAGTGAGAATACCTTACTTTTCGTACCAATATATTAAGTTTGCGTTAAAGAAAATTTTAATCTTTGCTATGTTGCAATACGGGGGCATCAGTGTTTCACAAACACATCATGTTCAGTCATTGAAATAGTTTTTTTTTACAATTTGGTATAAATAAACTCCAACATCAAAGTTGCAACTCATATTACTTTCAGGAATGTTACGTATACACTCTTGTCATGTTAAACAATTTTAATTGTCTTGGTCACTAAAGTCGTCCTTGTTTTTGCAATAGAGGAGTAATCTGTAATTACGAAGTAACTGAGTCAAATAGCTTTAGCCAAATACACGTCAGTTAAACACATTTATAACAGAATGGCAATGAGCAATGAGCATCATTAATTAAGAATAATTACTTCATATTTGAAAAGTCGAAGTCACTCGAAGGATACGACTATAATTTTATTTCAATAACAAAAAATGTCCGTCTTATGAAAACTGGAAACCTTAACAGTTTCGATTTCCATAATTTAAAAAAAGTTTTGCAGATACATTTTTTACCAATAGTCATGCACATACCGATTGTGATTATCCTTCTGGAGGGGGATGTTGACGACATTAAACACGTGGCGGAAGCTGTCCACAAAAATATACCAGTCATCGTCATCAAGGGGTCAGGTAAAGCTGCAGACATCATCCTGGATTTTCTAAAAAGGTAAAAATAGTTCATACAATGAAATATACGGAGATAAAGAACAGTATTCAAGCTCAAAAGTCCATTAAAGAATACAAAATTAAAGCAAAGTAAACATGGACCCCCTAAACATCAGAGATGGAATCAGGTGATTTTGAGATATTCCTTTCAGCTGTCTCCATATGAGTGAAAAATTCTCGAGAGGAACGTTAAACAATATTCAATCAATTTTTTTTCTCTGACTTTCTACAATTTATTTAGGAGATTGGTTGCATTCTTTTATTTCCATCAATACATGTATCAATGTATAATAATACAACAAATTACTTTCTAATTGATACTTATCGTTTATTGTGAATTAATGCAGCGAGGACAATCTCCGTAGCCAGGCGGCGCTTTTATTTGGACTCAAGTTCAATGACGATCATTTTCAGGAGTTGGAAGAGAACTTAAATAGAGTGAAAGAAAGACCTTGGATGGTATGTTTATATAATAATATAAATTTTACGTTAGTGTCAGTTGTTAAAGGCCAAATCTCCTTACCTAAGTAAAATAGGCTCATCCCTGCTCTCAAAACTATTTAACAGTCATCCGAAATCCCCTCAGTACTTTTGTATCGGTATATTAAATCAGTTACATGGTAAATCTATAAGGGAGTCATTCGATGAAGATTTCGATGAAGGGCATCAGAACAAAATTCTTTATTTTAGGTGAGCGAGTTTGATACTGAAAATGACGACCCGTTGATGTTTCCCAAACTTGTTGGCGAAGCAGTGGTGAGAGGATGGGCGTTGGAAGAAGTACACGGTACGGTTTGTATGGAGGTTTTATTTACGTCTTTCTGTGATTGGGCATTTCCTTCTTTATATAAAATATTTATTTTTATAGAATCACCCGCATTACCCGAAAAAAGCGAAATATACGACATCTCCTCGTATGAAAGTCCGAATGGTCACAAGGTTGTTCAAAATGGTTCCCTAATAAAAGGAAATGGTCATTTGAGCAGAGACAATAAGCATGACAAACCAGTTGTATCTTGGAGTATGGAAACTAACAGAGATGAAGTCACCAAGGACAGGAAAGTCAGCATTGCCGAAAAATTATTGACGTCCTTTGGTACTGAGGGTTATATCGTGGATTCAAAGTTTACATCTCCACCCTCACTTCCGCTTTATTTCTATGTGGGATACCAAGTGTTACAGGAACATAGTCTTCTCATGGATTGTGGCCACGTAAGTGTAAAGAATAAGTTTTTTTTTAAATAAAATGCATCTTTGCTGATAACTATTCTGGCCCCATGACCATAAACCGAGAATAGACTTTAAGTCAAAATTTCAAATCAATAACTTTTGACAAAAATTGATAATAAAACTAAATTTGCATCATTTGTTGGAATTTGAATATTATACATAACTGCATACATAGTTAATCAGCAAAATTTTGACTTAAGTCTATTCTCAGTGTTCTCAGTCAAATAAACAATTCCTGACTTTTGACAAGTTCAACTCCTGACTATACGGTACAAGTACGGTATTGTTTGACCAAGGTTAATTTCCTACCAGGTTCGTAAAATAACGAAAAGACCGCGAATTCTAAAGTCGGTAACCATTTTATTTCATCAAATTACATTTATGGAATTGTGTAATTATACATTAAAGTTATATTTCAACAGCTAACAAATGTTAATATATGTGGACAATAATACCATTAAACAAAATAATCTGAAAGGTGTGCTGAGAAAGGAGTTTGTCTCATAAGTATTGGCATATGTCATGTTCAAATGCACAACGACAAGTACTTTCAAACGAGTAATTTGATTGGTCAAATAAATGTAAGCAATTTGAAGGTTTGCCCCAGAGGGAAACCCGAATAAACCTCAAATAAACTTGATTTGATGTGAACTCACTCTGAGGTACACCTCAGAAAAAAGCGTCTGGACCAATCGGAGAGCATTAAATTGCCTGAATATATAAAAATAATTAGTTTAATACGCACAAAATGAGTCAGGTCCCCCTTTTCTCAATACTGTCCTTCAATCTTCATAAAACAAAGGTTTTAATGGCCAAATTGTTGTTTGGAAAAAGAGATTACCAGTTAGAGGTTCTTTAGGGAACCAAAAATGAAAAGAAGCCTTTTCAATTCCTCAATGGGTCTTTCAAAAAAAATTTAGTTTTTTTCTGAATAGGTCATCTCAATACATGTACATACATTGTATCTCTATTTCAGATTTTACTATTGGAGGCGCTGAAATCCAACAGAACTGATTACGTCAAAGTTCTAATGGATCACGGTGTATCTGTGAAAATGAAAGATATACCAGTTCTTTATAAATCGGTACGTACTTTGTTCATTGTGCCCCGCTTGGGTCTGTCCGTCCGTCTTTCTGTTTGTCTGTAACGCTTTCGTTTCCACACGATATCTCGAGAACCCTTTGAGCTTTCGCAGTGAAATTTTGCATAGCAACTCCCTATAGACTAAGAAAGAACCTTATTGAATTTGAGGCAAAAACGTCAGAGGTCAAAGTAATAAATTCGCAAATTCTGTCTATTATAATACTTTCGTTTCCGCACGATATCTCGAGAACCCTTTGAGCTTTTTCATTGAAATTTTACATAACTCCCTGCGGCCTAAGGAAGACCCCTATTGATTTTGAGGTCAAAAGGTCAATGTTCAAGGTCATAAATTTATACATTCCCTCTGTGTGACACTATCGTTTCCGGGCGATGTTTCAAGAAGATTTTGAGCTTTTACAATGTAATTTTATATCAAAACTCCCTAGAACCTCTCTCACCCCTCTCAAAGTGTCCCGCCCCGTTTGTTTTATTAGTTTTTATTTTATTACATGTCGCTTTTTTAGCACAGGGGCATGAGGAGAGTTATGACGTATCAAACAGGTTCTCGACGGACTTTATATTCTTACTACATCTAGTATAACTGTTTAATAAAGGCTAAATTAGACACCATGCATTGTGTAAAATTTTGACAACATCGAACGTTAATATATATACATGTATGTGGCTTCATCTTTGCATATAATTTTCGTCAAAGTACAGCAGTTCCGTGGTACAGTGGTATGTCTCTCGCTTCACATATGAGAGGTCCAGGGATCGAATCCCGGACGGTCCATTTTCTTTTTTTCCGAATTTTTTTTTTACTAAATGATAGTATTCAGCATGTGAAATAAAAAATGTTATGAGGTCTGGCTTGTACAAACTCATAAAATTATCATTACAATGTGATAAATATTCCATATAAAAAGAATCTTCTATCCACATATTAAAGAATAAGTAATCAAATGTTTTGTATCCATATTGGCATATTTTATTTGCTTCAGTATACATGTATACATTTAATAATTCTACAAATTCAGTCAGGGGGATTCGACTCCCCCTCCCTCCGAACTGCGCACAGTTTACTTTTTCCCTAAGCGGGGGACACAAATTCCCTGAATTAGCTTATTTATTTCTTAGAACGAATCTTACCAGTTAAAATATATGAACAGATAAGTAGTTATTAAAAGCATGTCAATGGGAAGAATACCCTAAATTTCTAATCTCAATACACTGTACATAGATAGGACCACAGATAATTCTTTTGTTTACTGGTGTAATGTACTTTAGTATGTTGATGTACGACTTATCTGATAATGGTATGACTTATCTATTAACGGAAGTTGGGGTTATATGTCCTTGCTATCTCTGTAATTTACCGCCATGTCTGAATGCCACTGTACAATAAATTCTGTTTCATACACCCAACCGGTGTCTGTTAATAATATACTACAACAGGGTCCCGCAGTTATCCTTACCTGACACAATAACCATGCAATCGATCTAAACTCATTTAAAAAAAACTCTGACTACCAACTCATTTTGAGTTCAAAATGTTTGACGTTTGCCAAGCTTTTTTCACGATTTTGATGGTAAACAATATTGTACTATCGTCATTTCTAATTCTAAAATATTTTGTTACTGATAGTAATGATCTAACTTTTAAAAATGTCTGTAAATACGTTTTTAGAATTCATTTTTATAAGCTTAATTTGCGTTAACATAGTGAATCTGAAAATACTCCAATAAGTGATTTTATTTTCGTTACTTCTAGCAGTGTGTTTATTTGTTTTTTGAAGACTATAAGCTGCCCGAAGCATGGACCGAAAGTTAAAGACTGTAACTGCTTAGGAATGATGTGGCTAATGAAGGTAAGGTGAAACTAGAAAACAATCATTGATAAGAAAAAAGTCATTATATAACTATCGAAGAGGTAATATGAAAATTTCTAATTTTTTTTTTAATTAATAGCCATGCGTGTATCAATATACAGTTAAAGTATATCGTTGAGGGAGTCAGCAAGATTCCAGTTCCCCAAGAGCAAGTCTATTTCCCGAGGCGCTTGCGCCGAGGGAAATAGGCTTGCTCGAGGGGAACTGGAATCTTTCTGACTCCCGAAATGATATATAATTTAACTGTTTTATTATACCGATACCAACAAAACATTTTAAAAAATTATATCCAATACTGTATTCAGTGACAGTGTTTAATTCCAACAGGAATAGATAAAAAATACGACAAAACAGAATACAGTCATGAAAGGAATTCCATTTTATCAATAAATCAGTTCATTGTCTGAGTTTTTACTAAATGAAATCGAAAGTAACATTACTCAAATCCTTTGAACACGCCATTTCTGTTGTCGTTCGCTTACAGTAAACTGGTTCTTTTGATTGATATGGGACCAGTTGACTCGCGATGCATTTCGATTCACTTATGAATATTCATGAGTTTATCTGGAACATTTTTAAGTTGTCGTAAGTTGAAAGAAAATGTCAAGTGTTCCGAATATATGTGTATCAGTTCATAAAAAACGTACTTTTTTTGCAGGGAATCAGTCTGTTTTGCAGGGAATCGGTTTATTTACGGTGATTTTCAGGAAATCAGCAAAATATATCGAATAACTTTTATATAGTGAAAAATCAGTAGAGGTATAATAATGCCAATTATCTTATTTTCTTTCAGTCTATTAACAAAGAAGAGGCCGAGAGATGTTTCAAAAAGAGCGATGTAAAGAAGGGTCTTCAAGCACCACAGACCATATGCAGAGAACTTCTCGATTACCAAAGTAGACATTATTTATTATTTTTCTTACATATAACTATATCTTTACACGTTGATGAATGCGTGTGGCCAAGTGGTTAGAGCGTCTCCTCTAGAGTCGCAAAGAATGGAGCCGATCCTTACGTAGCGGAATCGAATCCACTTTGGGACTCGGATAACTGTCTTTCAATTAGACCTGATAAACCGAGGTTCCGTGTCGCGGTAGGTAGTAGCACAAAAAGTTCCCTCTCACAGCTAAATGACCTTGATTGCCGAGTATATGTATAATTTGTATCCTGTCACGGGCAAGTAGCGGTCACTCGATATAAGTGACGAGTTCTTAAGGTGACGATATTTAATATAACAAAGTATATTTCGGGGAATTGCCTCAAAACCTACATGTTTTGCAAATTTGACCTTTGCATGTATACCCTTACATTGTACAGATCACATGAAATGCAAAACTTCTTTGTTGGTCTCGTTGGTATGATTCTTGAATCTAAACTTAAAGGAGTCGATCCATGAATTATTTTAAAATTGAGTAGATAATACAAATTAGTAGTGTGTTTCTTTTTTTTTCTTCTTCAGAAAAAGGATATACATGTCAGAAAATACTACCAGAGGAAAACTGTGAGGAAGTACCTTTCCAAGAAAGTAATCCAGCCAATTTGGAAGATGTACTTCTATGGGCATTGTATGCAAACAGGCCAGAAATCGCGGAAACAGTTTGGCTAAGGGGGAAAAACCAACTCAGTATGTTTTTTTTCTTTAAAATATATTTTAAATTGTGAAAAGTCTTTTTTGCATAGAAATTTTATTAAAGGAATATGGCTCAGACGTTTAAAAATGAATTAAAAAAAGGAAATTTTGACCTTCGATCTCGAGAAAGTCTAAGCTTTTGAAAAAAAAAATGGTTACAAACCTCTTACGTGTATTACTTAAGGGGATAAGCCCTATCGAAAGAGAAGTCATAATCAATGTAAAAACAATAAAAAAAATAATTTTACTTATAAAATTTTGAGCCCCCAAAAGGGAAAGATTACTTAAGGTCGTTACCCAACAAGTCCCAGAAACGTAGACCCTGGCGCAACTTTCCAGATATCTTCTAAATAAAGCTTGAAAGATGTATTAGCAATTGATGTTGCGCATGCCCAATGCTACTTTCGTATTCGCCTGCAACATGGAGAAGAAGGGACAAAAGCATACTTGGAGAGCCTGGTCGACTCTTACTTATGCTGGTTAAGTCCGGTAAGTTTCAAGACAGTCACTTTCTTGACATGAAGAATCTGGAAAAATCATGAAAAAACAACAGAAAACATCAACCATAACTCTGTCAGTAATGACTTGCGATCGATTGTACCAAAAACAGAACTTGACCTAGATAAATTAATTTGTTTACATGTACCAAATTTCATTTCAATATGTCCAACCCCTGAGAAGAAAATGGACGGAAACAGATGGTGGACCGACAGACAGCAGCAAAGCAATATGTCCTCCCTTATACCTTATACGAGGAGGGACATAAAAATAAAATGAAATACACATTAAAATGAAAGCGCCTGGAGGGTTGGGGGGATGGTTGAATTTTTCCATGGGATGAAATTCCAGAAAGAATATTTCATTTGGGCGCATGTAGCAAAAATGTGCATTTACGGGGAATGGTGTCAAAACTTAAAAATTGTAAAGTATAGTGTAAAAGGTATGTTGCAATGCTGACAAGCGAATTCAAAGAATTGAGGTCCACGCTTTTGGTGTCTTTGTGCGTGAGATGTTATTTTTTGTATGTCATTCAGCAGAAGTTTTCACCGAAGTAGATTTTCTTGACAATATTGAGTAAAAATTTTATTATTATGACGTCACAATCCAGTGTAATGTGAAATAAATCGATAGTTTGAAACCTTCAGAAGCCCTTGTTAAATGATGAATTTATAAGAATAATTGGGAAATAAATCGTTATTCAGGTCCAATCAATGGTCGGAATAACTACTGAAAATCTGTTTTTTATTAGCAAGAACTTTATTTTCGCGTAATCAAAGGAGTCAGCCTGCTTGTGAGACTTTTATTCTTTCGTATTTTTCTATTATAGAAGATTGTATACAACAGAAACCACAGCTAGCGAAAATTTTGTCTTGCTTATAAATTCCCGATTGCTAAGTCGCGTAAATAACGTGTCGCGAAAATATAGTGATAAACAGTAATTTTTATTCAATGAGATGTTCAATCACACTATTCAAAATATTCATTGCAGTGACAAGCCTGGTTTGCTACGAAACATTACGGAAATTATCAGAGGAAGCTGACAATGTTAAGGAGCAGAATCTTTCAAAAGACCTGATGGAACATGCACAGTAAGAAGAAACGTCTTATTCTTATATTGTATTCATTATCTGTGAAGAAATAAATGAAGCATTATATTCCTTCATTATTAAGGGTTTCATTAATATTCAGGCGCGGATCCAGATATTTTTTCTAGGGGGGTTATGTTTGAAACCGACTCCAAACAGACTTTAAAGATTCTGGAAGACCCTGTCACAATCTGGGGAATAACCAGCAATCCTTTGACCTTTGCGTACGAAAATTTCATGTACGAGTTCGTGGCAAAGCCGGCAAGTCAGAAGAATCTTAACAAAACTTGGTACAGCGGTCAAGCGCCACACCTTATCCCTTGTATTAAGGTAGCCAACCAATATTTTGTATAGAATCTTTAAAAAAAATCAATTTTGATAAATTTATCAAGTTATTGATTAAACATTTTTAGAGTCCTTTTAACGAATATGCAGTATTTTGCTCATAAACTTTAATTTCTTTATTGTCATTAATTTTTTCATCAATATTTATAATTTTTGCAGTCTGTATTCAATAAACCAGGCAAAGTATTGACATCTCCACTGTCAAAATATGTCTTCAACTATGTAAGTATTTTAACCGTCTAAACGGTTCAGAATGAGATTCTGTAGCAGTGTCATTCCGATACATTTCTCATCAAAATTTGTGTTGTCATGAGGATTTGCAGCATATGGCAACTTGGGCTTTGTAAATATCTTCCCTAATTGTACTGATTCAGAAAAGGTGCATCTGAAGGAGAATTGACCGACTACTTGACGATTAACTTGACAAAAACCCAGATATGCATGTACAGTAGGGTTTTCTTCTTTGCAGTTTCTGTTCTTGACAATGCTGATCAGCTACAGCGCCTTTGTAACGACAAGTATTGGTACAACTTATTATGTCCGAGACATAGCAAGAATTTTTGAATATTACGTCTACTTCTGGGGATTTGGGGATTTGCTGGAGGAATTTTTCAGTTGCTTTGTAAGTATATGCAGTGATTCAAAGTCTCAAAATATAAGATCCTACATGCATGCAAAACAGATGTATAATAAAAATGATGGCACCTCGTTTATTAAATTTTTTACAGGTACTTAAACTACTAGCTTAATTAAACCAAGGATTAAATTAAAAGTTTCCAAATGTTTATGCCTATCAATGATTCGAGGGTATAAAATTTTTGTCGTATCCGTCCGTCTGTCTCTCTCTCTCTCTTTGTCTGTTTGTCCGGATAAACTTTAACCTTGCCCATAACTTTGGATTTGGTGGAGCTATGACTTTCATATTTCACATGTGTATTCCTTGTGATAAGACTCTTCTTTGGGTACCAACAAATTTGACCCTGACCTCGCAGATTTACGTACTTAAGAAAAAAATTAACATTGGCCATAACTTTTAAATGGTAAGCGCTTGGGCTTTCATACTTTATATATGTCATCCTTGTATGAAGACCTTTCATTGGATATCAAGAACTTTGACCTTGACCTTGGAGTTAACCAACTTTTAAAAAAAAACCTTGTCTATAATTTTAACAGGCTAGGGCTAAGGCTTTCATACTTAACAATGTACATATTTAATCTTGGTGACAAGGGTTTGACCTTCTTTTTTACAATTTGAACTTTGGCCATAACTTTTAAACTGTTAGGGCTAGGGCTTTCATACTTCACATATGTAATACTTGTGACAAGACTTTTCTTAAGATACCAACAACTTTGACCCTTTGACCTTGACCCTGACGTTTGACCTACCTTTCAAAAAATTATCCTTGACCATAACTTTTGAACAGGTCGTGCAAGGGCTTTCATATCTCACAATCGTATTTCTTGTGAGAAGAGTCCACTTTGGGTACTGATATATTTTATTTCCATTTTAAATTTGTCGTTTTTAGCTCACCTGAGCCGAAGGCTCAAGTGAGCTTTTCTGATCACATTTTGTCCGTCGTCCGTCCGTCCGTCTGTCTGTCCGTCTGTAAATTTTTCACATTTTCGACTTCTTCTCAAGAACCACTAGGCCAATTTTGACCAAACTTGGTACAAAGCATCCTTGGGTGAAGGGAAATTTAGGTTGTTAAAATGAAGGGACATATCCCCTCGCAAGGGGAGATAATCAAGAAAAGAGAAAAATAGGGTTGGGTCATTAAAAAATCTTCTTCTCAAGAACCACTGGGCCAGTAAAGCTGAAACTTATGTGGAAGCATCCTGGGGTAGTGTAGATTCTAAATTCTTCAAATCAGGACCCCCAGGGGAAGGGTGGGGCCACAATTGGGAATCAAAGTTTTATATAAAAATATATAGGAAAAATCTTGGAAAATCTTCTTCTCAAGAACCACTGGGCCAGAAAAG
>PRKT01000666.1:199219-222866 GCA_003671525.1 Saccostrea glomerata
CCCCCCCCCCCCCCATGGGGCAACATCACTCACTATGACAAATCCCCCCCTCCCCCCCTACTAGGGCTACATCACTCACTATCAACAGTAATATATGATAAATTTAATCAGTTACTCAGGCATAAATAAAGGTCACATGCAGAATCAGCCGCATTTTACACAGCAGTCATAGATAAACCATGCAAGCAAGTTTGGTTTATATACCACTTGTAATAATGTGGGAACAAACATAAAAGCTGTACCGGTACTTTACCAAAGTCGCTAAAGCATAAAATGTAGGTCATATGCAGCATCCGAAGCATTCAATGTGGACACGCCATCCACACACAAACCGTACATACAAGGTTGGTTTGTACACCACTTGTCATAAGCAGGAACAGAACTAAACACTGATTCGCTGAACATTATAATCCAAGTGGTCCACAGACAGATAGACAGATGGACAAACAAACAGGGTGATTCCTTATCCCCCAACCAAAAACTTTGATATAAAAATCTTAATTTTAGTTAGAAAATGTATTTTAGTTCACTGCTTTAAGAGCCATATCAGAAATCTGATTCAAATTGTTCATGTTCCCTCCAGCTGTCAAGTCATTTTCTTCATAGTCAGTGTTAGACGACTGCCTTTTCACCTATGGCATCAAGAAACATATTCAAGGCCTTCCTTTTATGTAATGGACGATCTTCATGCTCTTGAGAATCTGGCCATTCAGATGACTTTCAAAAGGTGTTGGGAAAAGTTGTCATCTGTAGTTGATTCTACCAACAAAAGAAAGATACAAAATAAATCCAACTAGGCCACCCTTAAAAAATTGTTCGTTTGGAATTGCCGCCTGAAGGGTTTCAGACATGGAAGGGAGGGAGGGAGGAAAAAATTTTTTTTCTCAAAAATGAAGATAAATTTTAAATTTTTGGTAAAAAATCTCAGTAAACAGTAAATAAATATTCTGATTTTAAAAAAAAGGTATCTATACCATCAACAAAGAAACCTAATTTTGCATAGATCTGATACCGCATTTCAGTGTTTTGTTTTGCAAACAATTAAATTTAAAACAATCTTCCTACTTTTGGTCAATAAAATATTTTCAGGAGGGGGCATTTCAATGAGGCGGGAGGCAATTCCAAACAAACAATAATTTTATTTTGGCCCTAACAACTCAATTTAAAACAAGTTCATTTTGGCACAAATGTTACTCATGATAAGACCGTGTTTCACAACTCTGAGCCAAAGTCAAGCCTTCAATGTCAAGGTCAAGGTAAAATTTGATGGAGTTTTCAGGTCTGTATTTCTATATGCCTCATGGAACAGTTTCATACTTGGCATAGAATGCTCCAAATGATAAGGTGGTGTGCCATGACCCTAACTCAATGTCAGACTTTGATGCCAAGGTCACAGTAGATTTCGATGAAATTGCCTTGGCTGAAATGCATTTCATATTTGCCTCAAAAGAAAAGCTTACATGACACAAATGTGCCTCGATCATGATATCAGTCTTCAACGACCTTTGACAGAAGCTCAGGTGAGCAATGTGGGCCCATTTTAGGCCTCTTATCTGCATATAAAATATGAAGTTCATAGGTCAAATAGATTTTGAGTTATTTAGTCACAATCCTTTCAAGTTTGAACATGTTGAAGTTTCCAGGACATATAATTTAGATATCTCTCGACAAAGAAATGGATGAACAAAGTGATTTCTAATAGGCTCCTGCATCTTTGAGGCTGGGCTCTTATGAACAAGCTGATGCTCAAAGTAATTCTTAACAACTCAGTACATGTAAAAAATTTAGTACAAACCTCTATTTGTTTGATATGCATTGAATCTGGTTGTATTTCATGGTTATTCGGTAGTTCACATTGCAACTCATCATCATGATTCTCCTGAAAGTATTTCATATCTGTTTACAAATTTACATGACCCTACAGCATATAGTGGCTGAACTTTATAATAAACAAGCTGATGCTAAAAGTAATTGAAAGCAAGATAATTTTGTGAAACAGTATGCCCCAAGCATCAACAAATTTAGAAAAGCTAGTTTTAGAAAAAAGGTTAAGGTCTAAAGGTCACTGACCTTGGTGTAATTCAAAACAGCTTAATTAGTGGAGTATGTATACCAAATATGAAGTCTCTATCTCTCACAGTTCAAAAAGTCATGGTAAAGGTTAAAGCTGACAACAGATGGACAGACAGGACAAACAAAATTTATGCTCATGCTCTTTGGGCATAATAATTCAGTACATGGAAAAATTTCAACACAAACCTTAATTTGTTCCACATTCATTGGATCTGCTTGTACTTCATGTTTATTTGGTAGTTCACATTGCAACTGATTATCATCATGATTCTCTTGAAAATATTTTACACCTGTTTACAATTTACTTGACCCTATAGCATATATATAGTGACTCAGATGTGATATAAGACATTAAATTGGACAAAGGGGATACTGCAATTTAGTCTCACATTTTCAGAATTTTCTCGTATTCAGCAACCGTGCCCAACCTGATCAAGGGCGTAAGAGGAATAGCACCCCAGCCACTCCCCACATTTTTGGGAAGTCAAAATGTCCTGTAGTAAAAACTTATAAATCCTGGTTCTCTTCCCCTCCCACTTTAAGGGTCAGGAGCAAATTTTGAAACCAGAGTTGAGTCTGTTATCCTAGGACCTAGTTGCCCTTCCCCTTTTCAAATCAATTGTAGTAGGAAAGGAGAAATGCACAAAGAAAACACATGGCTGGACCGGGAATCGAACCCGGGACCCCTGTATTACTAGTCAGGTGCTCTAACCACTGAGCTATCCAGGCCGATATCCATGGTCCGTAAAGCCCGAACTTCTACATTCCTCCCTCCTTAAACAGTCTTCGACCTCGAAGACAAAAGTTCTAGGGCCCTGCCAGGAATTACTAATTTACACATACACTGTAACCTGAACAAAGCTCCCCCCCACTGGGCACCAAATGTAGTAGGAAAGGAGAAATGCACGAAGAAAACACATGGCTGGACCGGGAATCGAACCTGGGACCCCTGCATTACTAGTCAGGTGCTCTAACCACTGAACTATCCAGGCCGATATCCATGGTCCGTAAAGCCCGAACTTCTACACAATATTAGCCACCTAAAGTTTTGTCTACTTGTTGTGTTTCTGATATCTTAACATCATATTTTAGTGTAATGGATCTGAAATAATTAACAGACTGCTGTTGTTGAATGCAAAATGAATCCTATACTGTACAGGTAATGATGTATAGTGGGTAGGACTATGAATTTTATAAAATATTGTTCGAAATATTACTTGTCAAAAGAACACTAAGGGGACGACCATTTGATTCTGAGGGGGAGGGCCTGGCAGATTTTGGAAATAAATAATCTGTCCCTGAAAATGTTGAAAATAAATAATCTGTCCTCCACTACAAAGAAAATAAATAATCTGTTTTGATTCTGAGGTGGGGGCCTGGCAGATTTTGGAAATAAATAATCTGTCCCTGAAAATGTTGAAAATAAATAATCTGTCCTCCACTACAGAGAAAATAAATAATCTGACCTTGACTTCTGATAATTTAATATTGTGAAAATACCTTTTTATTTACGTGTAATTTAATCTCAAAAGTCTTCAATTCAAAACAATTTTTGGCTCGCTTTGCTTGCCATTTTATTAGAACCAAATAGTATTTAAAATCAAATTACCAGACTGGATACTTTAGTCAGTTTATCAACATGACAATGTGCACTTAGTATGTGTGATGAATACAGTGTGCGAAACTAACTTCAAAGTCCTATAGACTTTCGGTCCATAGACATTTCATTTTCTATAGACCGCAGCAACTTCCTATGGACCGAAACTTAGAATACTACATTCAATGCTAAAATATTGAAATTAAAATAAATAATACATGAAAACTTGTTCATACATAGTTTAATTATATTCTCTTTCAATCTCATAGACCAACTTATTAATCAACATTTCATTTTCTTTTTCATTTTGTTCAGGTTCACTGTCTGAATCACTTTCTTGTTCCATGGATTCTGTCTCAATAAGCTCAGGTTCCATCTCAATCATAGTCTCTGTCTCTGCCACCTGACCTGTCTCTGCTACCTGACCTGTCTCTGCTACCTGACCTTTCTCTGCCACCTGACCTGTCACCAGATTTCCTTTCTGTCGTTTGGTTTGACGTTCAAAATCAGGTCTTCTATTCCTTCCTTAGGGTGTGGCCTAAATTGATATTGAAAACAATATGCATACTGCACTGAACCAGTAAAAGAAAATTTTACACTCTGTTACAATATTGTATAAATAATCACAGAAGAATTGTTAAATGCTGTTCCTTACCATCCAGAGGGATATGGCATCAGCAGGATTGAATTCCTGAATCTTTGGTGACTGTCTTTATGGTCATGATCTCAGACAGTGTTTGGGATGACATTCTGGATCTCTTGTCTAGAAAATGTAAATAATATTCATCAAAACATTGTTCTTTGCTAAAACTTTCATTTACTAATATATATTGAGAAAATACTCTTTCTTGTTTAGACTTCCATTTTTAGGTCACCTGAGTAACTTTTCGTCCGTGGTCGTGTGTCGTGCGTCGTGTGTTAACAATTGAACATTTTCAGCTTCTTCTCTTAAACCGCGGAACCAATTTCAACCAAATTCGGTATACAGCATCTATGGGTGAAGGGGAACAAAAATTGTGAATTTTATGGTCCCCGCCCCCCTGGGGCCTGAGGGGTGGGGCCAAAACCACTAAAATTATTGCAATCTTTAAAAATCTTCTTCTTTACTCCTGGACATCAAGCAGGCAAACTGTTGGCATGAATGTAATGAGCATTGAGTCCTCTACCAAAATTGTGAAATTCATGGCCCCAGGGTCAGGGGTTCTAGTGCTAGGGCGGGGCTATATAGATTATATAGTGAAAATGCATTAATTCTTTGAAAATCTTCTTCTCTGCTTGGTATTAAATAAACTAACCAAGCACATAGTTATGATAAGCAAGAGTGGCTCTACCAAAATTGTGAATTTTATGACCCCAGGGTCAGGGGTTCTGGTGTTAGGGCGGGGCTCTATTGGTTATGTAGTGAAAATGCATTTATTCTTTGAAAATCTTCTTCTCTACTTCTGGGTATTAAATAAATTAACTAAGTACATAGTTATGTTGATCAAGAGTGTCATTTTCAGAATTGTGAATTTTGTGGCCCCAGGGTCAGGGGTTCTGGTGTTAGAGTGGGGCCCTATTGATTATAGTGAAAATGCATTAATTCTTTGAAAATCTTCTTCTCTGCTCCTGGGTATTAAATAAACTATCCAAGCACATAGTTATGATGAGCAAGAGTGCCTCTACCAAAATTGTGAATTTTATGACCCCAGGGTCAGGGGTTCTGGTGTTAGGGCGGGGCTCTATTGGTTTTATAGTGAAAATGCATTTATTCTTTGAAAATCTTTCCTTTGCTCCTGGGTTTTATGCCAATGATCCAAGTATATATATTTATGATGAAGAAAGTTGCATCTTGCAAAATGTTTTTTTTATGCCCCCCCCCCTCCCCCCTGGGTCGATGTGAGGGGGGGTACAAAGTCTGAAAATAAATTAATGCTTTGAAATCTGCTCTTTGGTTTTAATCAACCATTTTATGATAAAATTTGCACAATTTTGAAACATGTGGCCCCAGGTTCAGTGATTCCTTTGGGATGAGGTGCACAACTGGTTATAAAGTGGAAGTGCATTTTCTCTTATGTTACTCTGATCTTCCTCTGGATATTAGGTATAACAAATTGAGTAAGCATGCTAAGTCTTTAATTATGATAAGCAATGGTGCCTCTTTCAAAATTGTGAATTGTGAATTTCATGGCCTCTGGTTTAAAACACGAACCAATTGTTTGAAAGTTGTTGCACAATACTCAGGTGACCTATAAGGCCCGTGGGCCTCTTGTATCTAATTAGTTTTTGTCCTATATTTCTAATATGCAATGTCTTATAGTTACTAACCACTTTTGATGAGTTTCATGTGCGAAAAAGATCGCTCATTAAACACAGATGTAGGGGGGAGGCTCAGCACTAGGTCTGCCAAACTCAGGATATTGGAGACTCCATGGTTCTTAAATGCAGCATGCACAGCTCTCCACTTCAGAGTGGGAATTTCTCTACCATACCTAGATCAAATACATAAATAAAACTAATGACAATTTGGACGATCCATGGTGTTTTGCTTCTTAGACTGGGTTTTATACTTATGCAGCACATAAACAATTTTGGTTTAGATAAAATTTTAATAAAAAACAGTAATTCATTATGTACCTCTGATACATGAGAGACTTTAACAATTGCCACTCTCGAAGAGCCTCTTCTTTTTCCTCTGTCAAATGCAGCTTGAAGTGGTCAATCAACATACCAATTTCTGCTTTTCCAAAACCTGGATTAATACAATATATGATAAAGGGATTTGCAACTGAATTTTTCTATAATTTAGTTGTCCGCCTGAAATCAGCCTTTTCTCCGCCTGAAATATTTCGTACGGGTAGCACGTTTCATGAAATATGCCTCCGTGACAAGTCTATGTGTTTCACCCACCAAAAACACACAAAACTTTAAAACATTCCTTCAAAAATATATCTGTAACATGTAAAACAGTCATGCTTCTTCAAGTTGCTCATTTAATGATTTATATAGTTTTACATGTGCACATTTTGTTCATACTTGTGCAGTGCACAGACTCCTGTGGGATATTTCATTTTGCAACAATGAACGCAAAATGTTGCAAAGATTTGAAAAAAAGAATTTTCCTGGGCAGATTCCCATATGGGGCCCCTGTATTTCAAACTTGAGCGTTCCGAGTGTATATCTTATTAGTATCACAAAATATAAAATGCCTCATCTTTTCTATTAGTTGTACAGTATATGCTAGCAGACTATAGCTGTCAGTATATATGAATTAAATACTTTTTAAAAAGAAGAAACATCATAAAGTCAATGTAAACCACGTGGTCTGAAAGAAGTCAGCGAATGTTGTTAAAATATCGCACTTAATGACGGTAAAACAGTCTAAATAAACTTGTAAACTTACAGTAATACTCTTCCCTGCAAATATTTGGCATCTACCATCTTGCCATGCAGCAGTTTTGTTGTAAATTCCATCAAAACACTGGAACGGACAGACTTTTCCCACGCACCTGCCAGCCACGGTTGACAATCGTGTCGAGACGGCGAAAGCGCCGAGACGACGTAGATCAGCTCCAAACGACATTGGGTAATTTCATAGAAAATTCGTTTATAGAGCTGATATAGCGACCAAAACGAAATAAACAAATAAAATTCATCAGACATTATACGGAACAAATCTTAAAAGTATCGATCAATAAATAGATAAAACTAAAACACGGAATAAAATGTTCTCATGAATAATTATGAAAATGGGCGGAGCTAGGTCACGTGATATTCATGAGGTCTACCATGCGGAAGTCCTTAACCTAGCTGCGAAGCCATGAAATTCACAGTTTTGAAAGAGGCAACATTATTTATCATAACTATACACTTAGCATGCTAAATACTTTGCTTACTTAATACCCAGAGATCGATCATAGTAACGAAAAGAAAATGCAATTCCACTTCATAACCACCAGTGGCGCACCCAAACCCACAGGAACCACTGACCCTGGGGCCCTATATTTCAAAATTTTGGAAATTTTATCATAAGTTTCAAATTCAATTTCATCATAAATGGTTTTTTAAAACCAATAAGCAGATTTCAAAGCATTACTTGATTCTTAGAATATGTACCCCCCCCCGTAGTTCCCCCTAACCCCCTGCTGAAATGAACCATTTTGGAAGAGGCACCTTTCTTCATCATTAATATGTACCTAGATCATTGATTTGAAACCCAAGAAAGAATTTCCAAAGAATTAATGCATTTTTGCAATATAATCATTAGAGCCCCGTCCTAACACCAGAACCCCTGACCCAGGGGCCATGAAATTCACAAATTTTAGTGGTTTTGGCCCCACCCTCAGGCCCCAGGGGGGGGGCAGAGACAATTTTGTTCCCCTTCACCCATAGATGCTTTGTGCTAAATTGATTGAAATTGGTGCAGCGCTTTCAGAGAAGAAGCTGAAAATGTTCTAATGTTAACACACGACGACGGACGAAAATGGATAGCAATAGGTCACCTGAGTAACTTAAATGACCTAAAAACCAAGTACAAAGTTATATTGAGCAAGAGTGCCTCTTCCAAAATTGTGAATTTTATTGCGCCAGGGTCTTGGGTTCTGGTGTTAGGACGGGACTCTATTGATTATGTAGTGAAAATACATTAGTTCTTTGAAAATCTTCTTCTCTGCTCCTGGGTATTATATAGATTAAGTAAGTACATAGTTATGATAAGCAAGAGAGCCTTTTCTAATATTGTGAATTTTATGGCCCAAGGGTCAGGGGTTCTGATGTTAGAGAGGGGCTCTATTCATTCCTAGGGTCAGGATCTGGTGTTAGGGCGGTGCTCTATTGGTTATGTAGTTAAAATATTCACATGAAATACCCAGGAGCAGAAAAGATCTTTTGAAAATCTTCTCTGCTTCAGGGTATTTCATGCGAATTTCATAGCCTGTGGTTTAAAACACGAACCAAATTCAATTGTTGGAAAGTTGTTACATGATACTCAGGCGCCCTACAAGGCCCTTGGACCTCTTGTTGTGATCAAGCAGCCACGGGTAGGAGGAAGTTGTAGGGACTCTGAAACGTGGCTTGAGACGATGGGAGAGGCCGTGCAAACAAACATTACTTTGAGGATGGCTTTATATATGTATATCAATTTTTCTGCTTAAGGTGACAATTGTAAGAAATGAGATAAATAAACGGCACGGACGTTGATAGAGTTTTAAAGGTAAGAGGAATCAATTTATGTGAGATTTATGCAACACCTTCTGCATACATCGTGGAACAAACTATTATAACTAAGGGGTGAACGGAATACATCGGTGTAATACAGACGTTTTATTTAAACTGGTCCTCCTTTTTCCTATAGACAAGTCGGTCTATTTATATTTCGATCGGTATAGACCGACTAGATTTTCTATAGACATTGTCTACCGGTCCACCGTTAATTTCGCACACTGTGAATAACTTTAAATACAAACCGATTCTTATACACCACAAAAGATAAATTTTCTTGTCGATTAATTTTACTTTCCAGATAAATTAATACAAAATATACACTGGCGGATTTAAGGGGGACGTACATGTGTACGACCCCAGGCCATCCCTTAAAATTTCAAAGTATGATACGAATAATAATAATGCATACTGTGGGACAAAACTAATATTTTTGTGCCTAGTTTTACTCTTAAAATACACAAAAACCTGAGAGCTTTAGGGGGCTTCGCCCTCTGGGCCCTTTTTATTCAAGGTATGATATGACTTAATAATGTCATACTTTGGTACACATCTAACCAATTTCTACAAAAGTTTTACTCTTATACATATTGAAAAACCCAAAAACTTCAGGTGGCTTGCTCCCTGAACTCACTTCATTCAAAGTACGGTATGACCAGTAGTAATTATGTCATACTTTGGTTCATAATAACCAATACCATTATAATAGTGCCTGGTGTTACTCTTAAAATACACGAAACCCCAAGAGCTTCGGGGGTGGGGTGGGGGTGTGTGTACTCCCTTGGCCTCCACCAGGGCTTCGCCCAGGACCCACTGGGGCCATTACGGCGGCCCCAGACCTCTTGCCTAAACAAAGTTATACCTGTCCCCTCCCCAAATCTTGTATCTGAATATGGTATTATAATGATTAGTCTTTTAGAATCAATTGATCAAGATATGGTAAAACATAGAAGAAAATAAATAATCTGTCCTTGATAATCCTGAAAATAAATAATCTGTCCTCGACAGGCATGAAAATAAATAATCCATCTCAAAAAAATTTGCCAGCCCCCCCCCCCCCCCCCTCAGGATCAAATGGTCGTCCCCTAATATAACAAACATACACATGAGTGGAAATCTACCAGTTTGACCTCATCAGTGATTGATATGCTCTAAATAATAAAGTCTGATACATGTATATCTGGCAATTTCGTTTTTTTTTTTTCTGTGCCAGGAAAACATCAGAACCATCGCTATCACGAAAACTGGAAAATTCTCCGTTTCCAGTCAAGAGTTCATTTTCCATTCATGGGAACCACATCAAATGCCGTTGCCACAATTTATCAATGGCACAATGCTTCAAGTACTTGACAATATCGATAAAAAGAAAACATCTCTCATCATTTCGATACAGGACTTGTGTAATATTTTTATTTTTAAATGCACGAAATGAAAACGTATCTCGACAGTCGACAGTCAGAGAAAATGTTTCCATCGGATTATATATTAACAAACAAACCATAAAACGATATTGGTGAGTACTAGAAGCATTGTACAATTGATAAATTGTGAGCTTTATAAGGAATTGCAAGTATCGAAAATACACCCGAGGATGCCGCCTCTGGTTGGAATTCCCAGTTTTCTTAAAGGCGCCGGTTCTGGCGTTTTCCTCGCACGTAATATATAGAACTAGTTAAAAAGCCAGGAAAACGTCAGATATTTCGGACTATAAATAATACTTTTTGGTTACCTACAAACGCTTGATGCTGTCATGTCCTCTGTAACCGCACAAGACCTGCTTTATACATCATTACATGCTGTTTTTCTTTTCCGACTTCTGCTGCAATTCCAACTTTCTGTTCTTCATCCGCAAGAGAGTTCCACAAAAGGGAGATAATTGCTCACGGGTTTTCATATTTGTGGTACATTCTAAATCAAATTATTTGCTTTAGAGTACCCAACTACCTTTTTTTATTATTGGATTTATAACTTCAAAGCTCGTAGTTTCTATTGCATGTATGATTATGATAGAGTTTGGTTGCGTTTTTGTGTAAAATATTTATAAAAATCATGCTGATTTTACAGCATTTGGTAGAAACAAAGCAAAGCAGGCCCCAATGCTTTAAAATAAACATGGGAAAAATTAAATCTCCCATATATATTGAAATTAAGAAAAATATAGTTTGATTCTGTAATTAATTTTGACAGGGTTATCAATAATCAACTTTCACACTTTTCAAGCATTAAAATCGCCGTTGCTATGGTAACAAGGAAGATGTGACCCAAATAACTCATGTTTGAAAGGACATTCATCTATACTTCCATGCACCCAAATATTAAAGCAAAATATTTTTTTTCACATTCCACTCACTTTATATACAATACTCAATGGTTACTGACACGGCCTTTTAATTTCTGTCTGTCCGTCCGTCCGTTCGTCAGTCTGTCTGTCTGTAACGCTTTCGTTTCCACACGATATCTCGAGAACCCTTTGAGATTTCGCAATGAAATTTTGCATATCAACTCCCTATGGACTAAAGAAGAACCCTTTTGATTTTAAGGTCAAAGGTCAAGGTCATAAATTCGCAAATTCTGTCTGTTATAACACTTTCGTTTCCGCACGATATCTCGAGAACCCTTTGAGCTTTTGCAGTAAGATTTTACATAACAACTCCCTGTGTCCTAAGAAAGATCCCTATTTATTTTGAGGTCAAAAGGTCAAAGTTCAAGGTCGTAAATTTATACATAATGTCTGTGTGTAACACTATCCTTTCCGGGCGATATTTCAAGAGGATCGTGAGCTTTTGCAATGTAATTTTATACCAAAACTCCCTAGAACCTCTCTCACCCCTCTCAAAGTGCTCCGCCCCGTTTGTTTATTTTAGAATTCATTGTATAACATATGTCGCTATTTTTTGGCACAGGGGCATGAGGAGATTTATTACGTATAAAACAGATTTTCGGCTGACTTTATATATATCTATTACATTAGAACTGTTTAATAAAGGTTAAATTAGACACCATGCATTGTGTAAAATTTTGACAATATCGAACGTAAATATATATAAATACATGTATGTGACTTCATCTTTGCATATATTTGTTGCCAGTGTAGAGCGGTTCCGTGGGCTAGTATTATGTCTCTCGCTTCACATGTGAAAGGTTTCGGGTTAGAATCTCGGATGATCCATTTTCTTTTTTTTTTTTTTTTAAATACTTTTTTTTACTAAATGATAGTATTCAGCATGTAAAATGAAAAAAAAATTATGAGGTCTGGCTTATACAAACTCATAAACTCATCATTACAGTATGATGAATATTCCATATAAAAAGAATCTTCTATACACATAAAGAATAAGCAATCAAATCTTTATATGCATACTGACATACACGTATTTTATTTGCTTCAGTATACATGTATACATTTAATAATTCTACAAATCAGTCAGGGGGATCTGACTTTTTCCCTAAGCGGGGGACACAAATTCTCTTAATTAACTTGTTACGACTGGTTTAAATTCAGTTTAAAGTATGAATTTTCCTCCTGTTTACCTACAAATGATGCTCCGCAACGCTTTATTTTACCTATCTATAGTTATAAAGCATCATCAAAAGAATTTATTTCATGAATTCGATAAACTAGACACCTTTCATTTACTAGATCTTGACCTTAATGTAGAAATTTTGAGGGGAGAGTTTTCAAACCTTCCTACCGACTCAATATTTTGTTGTCTACCTATTTCTTACAACAATTAAAAATGATGTTTAAACGTAGGTCTCTTTTGAGGCGGAGGCCCTTTTGATTGATGTTTAAGGTTATAAGGAAAATTTTTTCATCATACCTAAGTTCCTAAAATTCGGCATATAAATAGGGCTTATGATTAAGGCAGTGTGCCCCTTCAGCTTACCGTGATAAAGGCCTTCGTTTTTCAAGGTTTCATTCGAAAAACAGATCGTTTACACTTATAACATGTATAACTTTAAAAAACACGTCCTTTCATTTTCGCGGAAATGGGAATAACAAAGAAAACGTATGCCCACCTCCCACAGATAATTAGAACTTTTCTTCGTTCAAGGGTCATTACTCTATCCAAAATGGCTCGATCGTACCCAAAGCAGTTCTTAACCTAGATATTCTTAAATTTGTATACCAAATTTTATTTCAATGTGAAAAGAAAATGAACGGAAACTGCAAATAATTGAAATTTTTTAAGTCCAAGTGTCAAAACTCTTTCCATTTACTTCATATAGAATGCATGTAAAAATTATCATTCCATGTTTAAAGTATTTATTCGAAGTAAATTTATTTCGATTTTTCTTGTTTAAGCAATTATAGTAAACAAAAATGCTAACAACAGTTGTTTTATGCAGCTCTACCTACGAACGAGTGACGGCTAATGCTGAGAATCTATGGCGATTTGAACGCTACACCGTGATTATGAACTACAAATGCAGGGTGCCCTCTCCAGTAAATTTGGTATACACGGTGTACAGGATATACCGATGTATCAAGAGTGGATCCTGTAGCAAGTATCGTTTGTGCTGTTGTTGTGCATACAAGGGACCTAACAAAAGCAGTGAGTGAATCACCACTATTTGTCTATTATATAAAAGGTTCATGATAATGTACGATTTATTGTTTGAAGACCCTCTTAATGACTTTTCACTCTTATGGAGACACCACTTGCCGGTGGAGAACTGCAACTTTTGTCCAATACTCGGCACTTACGGCCAATGAGCAGTTTGGGAACTTTTTTGGCCGGCATTTTCAGCTACACAGGACCTCGGTTTATACAGTCTCATCCGAAGGATCCCTCTCAAGGTTCTTCAGTTTGAATGGGGCTTTAAAACGAGATTCTAAATGCTACGTAAATAAATAAAGCCTTAAATGAGAATAACTTGAAAATATAATCTTAATTTATAATAAGAAGCCCACGGGCACCTCTATTGTTTATCTTAATTATACACTTAGCATGCTTACTTTGGTTACTTAATCCCCAGAGGTAGATGAGAGTAAGAAAAAGAAAATGCATTTCCACTTAATAACCACCAGTTATTAACCCACAGGAACCACTCACCTTGGAACCACATATCTCAAAATTTGGAAATTTTATCTCATCATAAATGGATGATTAATACCAAAGATCAAGATTTCAAAGCATTCATTTATTTTCAGACTATGTACCCCACCCCAATCTCGGTACCCCTGAACTTTGGATCTGAAATTAACCATTCTGGAAGAGGCACCTTTCTTCATCATAAATTATTTCCAAAGAATTCATGCATTTCACTGTACAATCATTCGAGCCCAACCCTAACACCAGAACCCCTGAAATTCACAAATTTCATCCTCTTCCAGATTTTCATAGAAAAAAAGTATTTCACTTAATAATATATTTAGCCCCGCTCTAGCACCCGTAACCATGGATTTCAAAAGTTCGGTTGAGCTAAGGCTAAATGCTGTTTAATCATGCCAACAGTTTGACTGCTTGATATCCAGTTGAAGAGAAGATTTTTTTTAATTTTGCATAAATTTTAGTGGATTTGGCCCTTCTCAGATGACGTAATATGTATTTTTGTTATCTATATTAATACAAAGAAAATGATGACGTTGGACTGCTTTGATGGTAATTGCATGAACTTCCCATTCTGATTAATACAAAAACTTACTACATGTTCTGAGAAATAATACATTGATTTCATTAAATTTACTCTAGTTGTTGACCTGTGCTTCAACCAAGAAAATTTTGCATTGTTTTTAAAGTACACGTAGAGGTTCTTAACATGTGATCGTGTTGGCTTAAAAAAACGTTTTGGTAATGTGTATGGATTTTCACAAACATATGTTTTGTGTTAAAGATATACTTTTTGATTTTGAATAATCTTAAGACACAGGTATATAAAAAAGTAAATGTAATTAATAATTGTAAATGGATGCCTTTTTAGAGAAAAAAGAGAAGAAAATAAAGAAACAGGTGATTCGACAAAAATTCCAGAGAATAATGGCACATAGAGTGTGTGATAAACTTAACTTGACAAACTAGAAATAAATCACAGATCAGCTGGCAAATATTGTATGTCAATGTAAACTTTATTGAGATTCATTTTCACTACATTTTTTGGTATGGATATTTCTGGCAATTCTGTGATATTTGATGTACAAACATTTTACGTAATTCATACCTTTTGCGTGTATATTATAGTGACTGCAGTGTGATTTCTAAACATATTTATATCAAACATACTAAGTATGATCTAAGATACCTGTGAGGCTTGATGGACAAAATTTTGTGTTTGAGGAAGAAAAAAAAAGAGGGAAAAAAATGAAACTCGACAAAAAATTCCGAGAATAATAATGCAGAGAGTGTACGAATTGCTGAACCTGACATAGTAAAAAAAAAACTAGAAACAAAACACCTCCGCTAAAAAATACAGTATGTGATTGTAAACTCTATTGAATTTCATTATGTGATTGTAAACTCTATTGAATTTCATTATGTGATTGTAAACTCTATTGAATTTCTTTATGTGATTGTAAACTCTATTGAATTTCTTTATGTGATTGTAAACTCTATTGAATTTCTTTATGTGATTGTAAACTCTATTGAATTTCTTTATGTGATTGTAAACTCTATTAAATTCCTTTCACAGTGTGGTTTTTGTTTGTAAACATTCTGTCAATGCTGTGATATTTGATTAATTAAAAAATACTCATTCCTTGTACATGTATAGCTTCTGAAGTGTTTTACTTTGTAAATTGAGGAAATGAATTTCTTTACGTTTTTGAGTTTCGTTTTACGGAAATGTCCGATCTATTCATAGTAATTTTTGCATGCACGAGTGATTTGGCGCTTACTATAAATAGTGTTCCAGGCATGTTTTTGGTCATTGCGAAGTTCGTTACAAGATTTCAAGGACATACATTATAGTGTCCAGGATAAGAATATGTGCGATTCGGAGAAAAATGATTCACAGAACAATGTCCATAATCCGATAACTTTAGAACCAAGGAATTCCGAGGATAGAGAT
The DNA here is from genome assembly GCA_003671525.1 of Saccostrea glomerata. Taxonomy (NCBI): domain Eukaryota; kingdom Metazoa; phylum Mollusca; class Bivalvia; order Ostreida; family Ostreidae; genus Saccostrea; species Saccostrea glomerata. Next base: position 215,097 of record PRKT01000666.1, read on the forward strand.
TCTGACGCCACAGACGCAGTTAGACTTTTCAACCGGCGTATTGAAACCGCATTAGAGAAACAAAGAGTCGCCATTGTATCAGAAATACAAGAAAAATTTCAGTATAAAAGTGCCGATTCCTGCGATTTACAGAGCGAAGGTAACAAAATACAATTCAAATTCAATGAAGAAAGGCTCCGAGCTCTAGATTTGATTGAGAAAAAGTTGTCTATAAACGACATTGGTGAAATATTTGTAATCATTAACAAAGAAAAAGAAGCTTTACACCAGAGAAATAAAATTTTGCGCATAGCCGATAAGGCCATTCCAAGTTTTTTTTCCATGTTTAGCGTCCGCGTGCGCCTTGGTTTTTGACACCCCATGTCAGAAAAAACAAACATAATCAGAAGTCCGAAAACTAATTTTTCAGGTCAAAATTTGTGATTTCCGGCAATATCATTAACGATTTATATAATATTTCATTATTGGAATAGTTTCAGTATTTAATACCTTGATTTTGCTGAAGAAAATAACTTTCTTTATGAAAAATAGATAAATGAAATCATATCTTTCGAATTACATCATTCTTATTACTATTAAATATATGTTTTAATTTTTTTGACTTGTGTATTTTTTGCGAATAGGTAGCTAGGTTTTTAAAAGATGGGTGGACGCTAAACAGAGAAAAAACTTGGAATATCCTAAACATGGCTGGGACACTGTTAAAGAGTACACTGACCCTGATTTGGCTGATAATCCTGAAGACGCATCTAAACTCCGTGCCGCTATTTCAAGAGCAGCCGCAAAGAAGAGAAGATATTTCCCTTGCAGTAAGGAGTCTCAGTCGACCAAGCCCGGGATTTTCGACGGCCTCACCTCTAGACAGCTTTTTCGCGGGAGTGCGGGATTTCAGCAGTACACAGGGTACAACCAAAGGTTTAACAACAGGGCCAATCCTTCATACTTCAGACCCAACTACCAAGTGCCGGGAAACAACGTCATTTGCCTGTACTGTCAACTCCCCGGGCATTTGGCAAAATTCTGCCCCTACACAGACCTACAGCAAAGGGCACGGCCAATCAGAGTTCCCGAGGCCACAGCAACATCAGATTCCGCAGAACCCAGAAAACAGTAAAGTTGAGTATTGTGCCGAATTTTGCTTGCTCGATGTTACACATGTAAGTCAGATTTCAAGAATACAATTTCTGTTAAAGATCGTTTATAAAAATTCGCAACATTTTGGGAAAATGTACTGAAACCTTCTGATTATATTCTGAATGTTGTAAAATACGGTTACAGATTAGAGTTTGAAAGTTCTCCTCAAACAATTTTTCTTAAAAATAATAAATCTGCTTTAGATTATTCAGATTTTGTAGAAACATCTATTCTTGATCTCTTGAAGAAAGATCTGATTTTGGAATGCTTTCAAGCTCCTTTTTGTGTAAATCCATTAACAGTTTCGGTGTCTGCGAACAAAAAGCAAAGGTTGATACTGGATCTAAGACATGTTAATTCTTTCCTTGAGAAAAGAAAGGTTAAATTTGAAGGGACAAAAGACGGTCTAAATTTTGCGAAAAAAGGGAATTATATGATAAAATTTGATTTGACCAGTGGGTACCATCATATTAATATTCACCCAGATCATTATCAATATCTAGGATTTTCTTGGAAAATTAACGGAATTGTTAGATATTTTGTCTTTACAGTATTACCTTTTGGTTTGAGTTCTGCGGGATACATTTTCACAAAAACATTAAGACCTTTAGTAGCATATTGAAGAGCTTGTTCTTTTCCTATAATTATGTACTTAGACGACGGTTGGCTATGTGACACAAAAGAAAATTGTATGTATATGTCAAACATCATTCAGGCGGATCTATCGCGCGCAGGTTTTCTTGTTAATCAAGATAAAAGTGTTTGGAAACCTTCTCAGAAATTAGATTGGCTGGGTTTTGAGTGGGATATGTGTCAAGGTGTTATTAGTATTACACTTAACAAATTAGAAAACCTGCGTGCGAAGATTTTAAACATAAAAACAAAAAAGCATGTTTCAGTCAGGGATCTAGCGTCTGTTGTCGGCTCGATAATTTCTTTCAAGTTTGCTTTAGGTCCAATATGTCAAATGTTTACAAGGCATCTTTCCATTGTTATTGCTCAAAAAGCTTTTTGGGACCAAATTTTGGAAATACCTAAGCCGGCAGCCGACGAGTTAGAATTTTGGCTTGAAAATCTTTTGTACGTGCCCTATAGAGTTATCTCTCCTTGGTTTCGAAGTCCGGACAGAATAGTGTTTACTGATGCGAGCGATTTCGCCGGAGCGGGTGTAATGCTCGATTCAAACAAAGAGTATTTTCACGCAATGTGGGACGATTTTGAAAAAACGCAAAGTTCTACATACAGAGAATTAAAAACAGTTTTTCTTTTCATCAAGACTTTTAGTCATGTTCTGCGCAACAAATTTGTGAAGTTATATTCAGATAATCAAACTGTAATTAAAATTGCACAAACAGGTAGCATGAAAGATGAATTGCAAAAATAAGCTTTTTCTATTTATGCCATGTGTCTTTTGAATAACATAGAATTATCTGTAGCGTGGATTCCCAGAGAACACAACGAAGAAGCTGATTTTTGTAGCAAGTTTTTTGATTTTGACGATTGGGGTGTAAATCAGAGTATTTTTAAATATTTTGATCACATTTGGGGACCATTCACTTGCGATACTTTTGTTAGCTCTTTTAATTTCAAGTCAAAAAATTTTATTCCCAGTTTTGGACGCCAGGTACTAGTGGGGTTGATGCTTTTGCATTCGACTGGTCTCAGGATTTAAGTTGGTTAGTACCTCCGATACATTTGATAAGCAAATCCATTAACCATATCATACATTGCGGTGCTAAGGGTGTTTTAGTAGTGCCTAAATGGAAATCTTCTGTTTTTTGACCATCTATTGTTGATATTTCAGGAAAATTTAGATGGTTTATTAAGAAATATGTTGAGTATGAAAAACCTGCAATTTTTTTAAGCGCAGGTTCTGACAGAAACAGTATATTTGCTGCAGAAAGGTTTAATAGTAATGTGTTTGTGCTAAAAATAGATGCAACGTTGCATTAGTACTTAGGATTTTTCATGTGCATATGAACATTAGAAAAAAAAAAAAGAGAGAGAGATGACTGTTTTCTCATAATAATATGATGGATTTAGAACAGAACTTTTACGTGTGGAGGACTGTACTCCCAAAAGAGATAACTGTTTTCTCTTATAATACACTTAGAATTATGTATGGTGGAATATATTCGTATAAAAGAGATGACTGTTTTCTCTTATAATATACTTAGAATTATGTATGGTGGACCGTATTTGTATAAAAGAGATGACTGTTTTCTCTTTATATGTAGATTTTGATTAATCAATAGAGGAGGACTGTACTCCGATTTATGTTGGATTGTGCGTTATTTTCTTGTTAGTTTTTGAATCTTATTTTCTTTAAATTGTATCTAATCATTTATTATTCTGATATATTGACAGATACTGTAGAACTGTCATGGCCATTGGTGTGATGTTTTGAAGTTTAAACAACATCCTCAACTGGGTGCTCTAGTAGATTTGTTGCCTCAGGTCGTGAAGTGTGCGAAATCGGACTTGACAAATCAAAAATACGATTCTTACTTCAGACGATTTGAGAGTTGGTGTTCACAACATAATTTTCAACCTCTTCCAGCTTCTGTGTCCACTGTTTCCTTGTTTCTCGGTAGCGTAATCCAGCAAAGAGTGTCGTCTTCAGTTTTAGATGCTTATTATTACAGCATTAGGCCATTCCAAGTTTTTTCTCTGTTTAGCGTCCACCCATCTTTTAAAAACCTAGCTACCTATTCGCAAAAAATACACAAGTCAAAAAAATTAAAACATATATTTAATAGTAAAGATATGATTTCATTTATCTATTTTTCATAAAGAAAGTTATTTTCTTCAGCAAAATCAAGGTATTAAATACTGAAACTATTCCAATAATGAAATATTATACAAATCGTTAATGATATTGCAAATTTTGACCTGAAAAATTAGTTTTCGGACTTCTGATTATGTTTGTTTTTTCTGACACGGGGTGTCAAAAACCAAGGCGCACGCGGACGCTAAACATAGAAAAAACTTGGAATGGCCTTAAGTGGATTCATTCTCAAGCATCATGTGTGAATCCGTGTGATGATCATTTTTTACAGCTCATTCTTGAAGGCGGAAGAAGAATCCTTTCAAAACCAGTGAATAAGAAAGAACCAATTACTACGGAAATTCTAATAAAACTCAAGGATGAATACTTTAAGGAACCGGACAACGCTTTGAAGTTACGAACATTTCTCATGTGCCTTTTGGGTTTTTCTGGATTTCTACGTTATAGTGAATTGTCAAACATTCGTTTGTGTGACATAAAATGGAAAGATGCGTACATAGAAATAAAGATTCCAAAAAGTAAAACTGATGTGTACAGAAGAGGGAACGTGATTGTCATTGCAAAAACTGGGAATGATTTGTGTCCGATTACTTGGTTAAACAAATATATTGCATTATAACAACTAAGCGTTACTTCAAGTGATTATTTGTTTACAAGTATTAACTTTAAATCTTTAGGGGTTTACAAGTCTTGTAATACGTCAAAACCTTTGTGTTACACTAGAGCAAGAGAAATTTTGTTATCTGCATTAAGCAGTATTGGCCTTGACAGTTCTAAGTATTCATTGCATAGTTTGCGGAGCGGGGGTGCTACCGCTGCTTCTAACAATAATGTCCCAGATAGACTTTTGAAAGCTCATGGTCGTTGGTCTTCTGATAAAGCGAAGGATGGGTATATTGAGGACAATATTCAGAAAAAGCTTTATGTGTCTATGAATCTGGGTTTGTAGTCAACATTCCTAAAACACCTTTGTTTGTTTGCGATCTTGTAACGAACGCACCTAACCTAAACTATTTGTTGTTGTTTTTCAAACTAGTCAAGAAAAGATTTATTTTTGGAGGAGTTAACGAGGGAGAAAATAAATGAATTTCTTTACGTTTTTGAGTTTCGTATTACGGAAATGTCCGATCTATTCATAGTAATTTTTGCATGCACGAGTGATTTGGCGCTTACTATAAATAGTGTTCCAGGCGTGTTTTTGGTCATTGCGAAGTTCGTTACAAGATTTCAAGGACATACATTTCCCTTCCCATCCCCGCCCTAAGAACTATGCAATGCATTGTATTTAATCATTATATACATGTACGATTATGTTTTGTCGATTTTGGTTTTAATTAATATAAATTGTGTTATATATTAAGTCATTAAAAGTTGATTGTTGATTATAAATGCGATCTTGTAACGAACGCACCTAACCTAAACTATTTGTTGTTGTTTTTCAAATTAGTCAAGAAAAGATTTATTTTCGGAGGAGTTTACGAGGGAGAAAATAATGTTGTTTTTTCACTCCATAAAAAATGTAAAACATGTATACATAGGTAGACGAAGATAAATGATTGACATGCAACGATATTAAACTTAAAGAAATTTTATTATGACATGGTTTAAAAAGAAATATTTAATGTGATCTAAGGCACGTGATTCATGTACTAGACAACAGCACTAAAATTTCTTACTTACCGGACAACTATTTCTCAAAATTGGGTAGAGCGAGCAATTTGATATTAATTATTATTATACATTTACTAATATTAAGATTTTTGTCAACATAATTACCAATCCAATTAAATATACGTCACACTACGGGGGGGGGGGGGGAGTGGGGAGGCAGAGTGTATCACAAACACATCTAGTATTTTCTCATTCTAACTACCTGAGAGCATATAAAATCTTTATATAACCGTTCTCATACTATATTTTCATTAATAATCAGTGTGTGGTATCAAGTTGTTAATTAAAAAAAAACAATATTTTGCCAACCGGCAATGAAAAATAAACACGTGACATGAATGTTTTACGAATCAAATATTAACCGGCAATGCTTGTCATATATATTTTGTTAATGTCAATACATTTCTTCATTAACTTATAGGACTTGACGTTATTTCTTCATAATAATATCTTCTTGTCAAAGTCGTGTCTTTTTCAGTATAAAAGGAAACCGAGTACCCCGGTACCCGTATATTAATATCTAAATCACGTACATGTAAGTAATACCTGCTGTCTGAAAATAAGACAGAAGGTTCCAAATCTTCAACCGCTGTGTATGATACACTACAGAGAAGCAATTAGTGAAATATCTGATTCTATAAGGGGGAGGGATACTGGCAGATTTGATTATTATAATAATATAATAATCTTTATTGCATATTACACCCATATGGGTCAAGCAATACAAAAAAGAAACAAAATCAATGAGAAAAATGAATTGTATATAATTAAAAAATAAGAGCTCCGAAATAAATACTGTTTGCTTGTCTGACATGATAATTTATATAGAGCAGAAAGACAAACGCCTGGTTAAGTCAAGTGATCCATTAGTTTATCCGCAGATAGTTTGAAATGTCTGAGGTTTGTCTCGCCTTTTCCCTAAAATCCGAAGTCGGGAAGGGCCCATCGTCGCAAACCACACATGTAAAATGAACGATCCTAGCTCTCCCATTCAGGCTCTGGTTGAATGAGAAGTGAATATCTCGTAGTTCATTAAAATGTTGACCAGTGCGAGTAATGCATAGTCGGACAGGGAACTTTGATGTGACCTATCAATATCCAATCCCAGTGTACGAAATATTTTTTCTATTCTACTGATGTAAATTGTTGATTTCAGTTGCGATTGAAACATATAACTTGACCTTGACAATAGGGAGGCGCGTAAAAATTCAAGACTACGACACTTTACGTCACCGGAGTCACTCAGGTGACTTGTACATGTAGCTATCAGTTTTCGTCCGTTGTCGTGCGATGGATGTCGTGCGAGTTGCAATTGAAACATATAACTTGACCTTGACAATAGGGAGGCGCGTAAAAATTCAAGACTACGACACTTTTTACGTCACCGGAGTCACTCAGGTGACTTATACATGTAGCTATCAGTTTTCGTCCGTTGTCGTGCGTCGTGTGTTAACATTTGAACAGTTTCAGCTTCTTCTCTGAAACCACGAAACCAATTTCAAATTTAGTATACAGCATATATGGATAAAGGGGAACAATGATTGTGAATTTCATGGTCCCTGCCCACCCCCCTCCTGGGACCGGGGCCAAAACCACTAAATTAATGCAAGCTTTAAAAATCATCTTCTTTACTCCTGGACATCAAGCAGTCAAACTGTTTGCATGAATGTAATGAGCATTCAGTCTTATACAGGTCGGAGAGAATACTCGAAATCGGGTATTATCCGTGAAATCGCGTATAATACTCGAGATTAGGGTATCGCTGAATCCGCGAAATCGGGTATAGGAGGTGTAAACACCTAATAAAACTTAAAGAATGGGATGGCGCATGTTGCCGAGTTAACTTTCATCTAGATACACATGTTTTCTAAAGATATCAATAGCCAAGTAAGAGTTTGGATTTCAAGATTAATGCGCTCGGGACAACAAATACCCGTGGAGCTCAGTACATTTCATGATCTGCACACAAAAAGGCGTTCGATTTGCTTTATATTTTACCTTATGTTGAAAGTATATGCATCTTCCTAATGTTCATTCCCAACACAACAGAATTGTAAAGTATCAGAATTCGGGAATTTATAATAATTCCACATCAACACGACAAACATGAACAATTTGTAAATAAATCAAATTATACGGAAACACATTTCACACACCAGATATGATGCCATGTATAA
>PRKT01000666.1:230653-244845 GCA_003671525.1 Saccostrea glomerata
TTTTTTGTGATGCATATTTCAATAAATGGAATTCAGGGTGTATATCACTTGACTTGTGCACATCTTCGAACCGATGCATTGATCTTATTACCAGGTATGGGTACGTTTACAGCGTTCGACGCGTTTTCTCGACATGCATCAAAGTCTGCATAAAACCTGCAAATCAAAGACGCTGATTGTTTTGTTCCATTCAAATGATAATAATTTCAAAGTGTGTTTACGGGTTTTAGTGCTTTTTATTTCATGTTTATTCTGCATAAATTGGCGCAGTGTAAAAATGCGTACTCGTGCAACTAAATCTTTCTTTCAAACTTGCATTTTCTTTTTTCTTTTTTTATAACATTTCATTCAAATCTATAATTATTCAGAAATATGATTATTATGTTGTGTGGTTTAAAATGTCTTGATCAACCCATGTGTTTTCAAATGTTTAACCATCGGAGATGTGCACAAGTCGATGGCCAAGTCAAAAATCATTGAAGTGTAACGAGGATATTGGGGTATATTTCGTTACAATAAGACAAGGTATCTGAAAGAAATATGGCGGAATACGGCTATAGTTGGTATGAAACAAGTCGTACATAGATGAAAGAGTTGCGTTTTTTAGAATTCATGTCAGCTTTAAGGTGACAATTGTAAGAAATGAGATAAATAAACGGCACGGACGTTGAAAAAGTTTTAAAGGTAAGAGGAATCAATTTATGTGAGATTTATGCAACACCTAATCTTATTTATCTGTATATATTTTATAGTCATTTAGGGTATTCCGAATCACCGTTTCAGTACATTTTGACTGCAAACGACCTACTTTACATTTTTTTATACAGGGTAAATGTTTGGTATAAAAGTAAAGCCAATTCCGTGATTTATTGATTTATTAATTGTATTAAGTTTAAGTCCCTCTCGAGAACTTTTTCACTCCAATGGAGACGCCACTACTTGCTGGTGGAGAGCTGCAAAGTTTGTCCTATACTCAGCGCTCAGGGCTTTTGAATATTTTTTGTATGTTATGAGTATAAACCACGTTGTTGATGACTGTCTGGTTGTCACACGTGTGCATGAGTCGTGCGAGGTACAACAAAAATGTAAATCATCTAGAGTTGCGAAATGCAGTGTGATTTGGAGAACCCTAAATGACTATATTTTAAAAAGCAACAGGTTGCTCTCCTCTAAAAATCGACTGCAATACGTGGACCATATGCATGTTTTACTTACCAAAATTCAATTAAAGAAAATTTCTAGGTTTATTGAATTTTCATGTAGGTTTGTTCACATTTTATACATTGATCTGCCAACATTGACTGATAGTAGTTTCATAGCAAATGAGTGAATTTTTTTCTGCTATTGGTCTATAGTTTTGTTATTTTTTAAAAATCGGGCTAATTTGAAACATATGACCCATAACGGATAGGACATCTGCTTTAGATTCATTCGGAAGAAATCTATTGTTGGAAAAAAATAGATCTTATGGTACACGTGTAGCACAGCTCTTTAGTACGTAGATTTATTTGGAGCACCCCCTCCCCACATGGAAAACCGTTGCTACAGGCCTGTATGAAGCTGTATTTTTATTGCTGTACATCTAATTACTTTGCGAGCCTTGATGAGAAACACTTATGCCGGTGAAGACAGTTTCTTTCTTTTGAACCTAGAATTAGTCGTTGAAAGAAGTTTTTGATACAAGTTATCTATAATAAACTACATGTTCTTCCTTTTTTTTTTAATGCTTATGCCATAGATGTTTAGTTTTTATATAAAAGTATGTGTCAAAAAGAGAACTTTGGATTCTCTAATGAATATATAAATACGATTTGGAGATTTAAAAACGAAATTTGCCAATGAAGGGCATTTTATAATTCGAACAGGGCGAATAATTATTCTACGAGCAAGTTGTCTAAGGGGCGAACTCTCTTGCATCTTAGCGCATGCTGTTGCTGTGTGCCTGATATAGGGGCATACTGTACATCGTCTGTGACATTCAAACAAAGGATGCCGATTCATTCTCGGTACCCAGGCCCCCCTTCACGAAACAACAGCTTAGATTTCAATTCAAAAACAAAATACAGCTAAGCATCCTGTTGCAAAGAGCACATAAGTCAGCAATCGACATCGATTACGTTGCATAATACATGTAACGTCACTAATGTTTGTCACAAAGGAAATACATATCCCCAACACTAACACACGTTCTATTTTACCTAAAAATCCAATTAATGGAATATTTCAAGTAACTACAGTACACAGTGAAACTTTAATTTATTTTCGGCCCTTATGTCCTTGTAATATTTGGACAAAATTTAAAATCTGTCGCATTCACAGTGTTCAGATACTTGAACACATATTTAATACATAAACTGTATATTTTTAGGTCACCTGAGTAAACTCAGGTGACCTATTGCTATCCGTTTTCGTCCGTCGTCGTGCGTCGTCCGTCGTGTGTTTACATTTGAACATTTTCAGCTTCTTCTCTGCAACTGCTCAACCAATTTTGCATAAAGCATTTATGGGTAAAGGGGAACAAAAATTGTGAATTTCATGGTCCCTGCCCCCCTGGGCCCTGAGGGGTGGGGCCAAAACCACTAAAATTAATGCAATCTTTAAAAATCTTCTTCTTTACTCCTGGACATCAAGCAGTCAAACTGTTTGCATGATTGTAATTAGCATTAATTCCTCTATTAAAATTGTGAAATCCATGGCCCTGGGGTCAGGGGTTCTAGTACTAGGGCGGGGCTATAGAGATTATATAGTGAAAATGCATTATTTCTTTGATAATCTTCTTCTCTGCTCCTGGGCATTAGATAAACAAACCAAGTACATAGTTTTGTTGAATAAGGCAGTCTCTTCCAAAATTGTGAATTTCATGGCCCTTTGGTCAGGGGTTCTTAGCTGCTAGGGTGGGGCTATATAGATTGTACAGTTAAAATACATTATTTCTTTGAAAATCTTCTTTTCTACTTCTGGGTAATTAATAAACAAACCAAATACATAGTTATGTTGAATAATGCTACCTCTTTCAAATTTGTTCATTTCATTGTCCCTGTCCCCCTGGGGCCTGAGAAGTGGGGCCAAAACCACTAAAATTAATGCAATCTTTAAAAATCTTCTTCTTTACTCCTGGACATCAAGCAGTCATACTGCTTGCATGATTGTAATCAGTATTGAGTCCTCTACCAAAATTGTGAAATTCATGGCCCCGGGGTCAATGGTTCATAGGTACTAGGGCGGTGCTATATAGATTATATAGTGAAAAAGTGTTTTTTCTTTGAAAATCTTCTCTACTCCTGGGTATTTTATTAAGTATGAAAGTTGTTTCGTGATACTCAGGTGACCTATAAGGCCCGTGGGCCTCTTGTTTCTCTTTTTTATCTATTTGCAGTCGACACTTGATATTTGGGTTTATCGATGAGAAGTCGCCCATTTCTTTTGTATATTATATAGCAACTAAACTAAACCGCTGGTTCAATGTTCACATTTTGAGAAAATTTAGTCTCGGTTCTAATCTAATTTTATTTGATTATTTTCATTAGGGGGGGGGTTAAAATTAGATTGGACATTCTCTTCTACATGATATACAACGTAGCATATTGATTTGCAATTTCCGGGCTATGAATTATTATATTTTTACATCACATTTTACTCCAATATTCATGTATAAATATTTTTACGGAAGAGGTCGCTTTTATAAAATGAGACCTACACGATTGGTTATTTCCGAATAGTGCACATTCTCGGTGAAATGTATGATTTTAGAAATTCAATAAAGAGGTCTCAAAGGCAATATTTCAAACATCGTGGGCTAAAGATGTGTTGTTTTTAATATAAAAAGAGAATTTTTTTTCTAAATCAACAATTAAAAAAAAAACAACTTGAGGTGAACAAAAGACCTATCTATTGTAAAATACCTAATTCTAAATCATGTAACCTAACTCATACCTTTAAATTACCTTATAGGACTTCCTTGGTGACGTCATATTTTGAAGTGGCATTAAACAAAAATCCACCTGTTTAAAGAAGACTCTATAAAAAGCTGAATGGATCTCAGAAACTGTACATCAAATGAACAGTTAAACTGTTCAATGCATGTCAAACAGGATAAAATTGTAGCGAGTTTCACAGCATTGGTCATTGGTATTCTAGATTTGCTGGTAAACGGAGCGGTGTTTGTTATTTTAATGAAAGACAAGAATGTACGAAAAAATCCATATCTCTTTTTAGTTCTCATGTTGTGTGTGAGCGATTTTACGGTCGGGCTCGGAATCCTTTGTGTCATTCCGCGTTTTGTCTTACCTTCCTTAATCAAGAACACAATATTAAATGTCCTACAATTAGTTATGATGCTCAATGGCCTGTGTTTATCACTTCTGCAGACATTTTTAATCAGTTTACAAAGATACCTGGTTCTGTGTAAAGAGGGATGGAACCTGTATATTTTTCAACACAATCGGAAGTATTACGTTTGTTTCGGCAGTTCAGTTGCCGTGACAATGATGAACTTTGTTCTCGTTTCGCCTCCTCAAAGGGAATTTGATATACTGCATGACACTGCTTTGTCGTTTGTCTATCATGGACATTACTTGGCACACTCGATTTACATAAAGATTCTTTCTTCGTCTTTGTTACCGTTGACGCTAATCTTGTACTCTGTAACAGTTCGCCGTGTACTTACAACTTACAACAAAGTTAATCCTATTGGTAATAACACGTCCATAAATGTAACAACAATTCAAGTTCAAATGAGGCATCCTCCCAGTACTACAAACGCTAGGAATACAGACTATCACGAAAACGCACAGTCGTCACAGAGTCGTCGCAATTTGCAAAGAAAAGTTGTCAGGTCTTTGAAATTAGTTGGATTATTAATAACACTTCTGGTTATCTGTACAGGACCTTTTATTTTTATATTACGGAATGACAGTGCACCCTCAATTGTTAACCCTGTGTTATTTTCATTATGTGCTCTGAATTCTCTTGCAAATCCATTATATATTTATGGAAACTTTATGATGTCAAAGAAATTATTAAATCAAGAATTTGTTTTGTGAGACGATAACAAACAAGAGGCCCATGGGCTACATTGGTCCCGATCCTAAAAGGATGTGTGTGATTTAAACTTTTGTCTTTGCAAACTTGAATCTACGCTAACTAAAGATGCTTACATATTGTTTTGACTAACTGTGGCTTTTTCCCTGTAAGTTTGAACTTTAAGTGTGCTTCCACCCTACCCTGGGGGTCATAATTTCAACAAATCTGTATCTCAACTACCTGATGATGCTTTTATATAAACGAGATCAATCATGACTTTGCTGTTCTTGAAAAGTTTTTTCATATATACTCCTTTGCAAAATTTTGATCGTCCATTGGTCCCGCCCTACCCCTGGGGATTATGATTTGAACAATCTTGAATCTACACAACCTGAGGATGCTTCCATATAAATATGACCAATCATGGCTTTGCCTTTCTCAAGTAGAAGATTTTTAAAGATTTTTCCTATTTAATCCTATGTAAAACTTTGCTCGTCCAATGTGGCCCCGCCTTACCCCCAAGGTCATGATTTGAACAAACTTGAATCTACACTACCTGAGGATGCTTCCATATAAATATGACCAAGAAGAAGATTTTTTTAAAGATTTTATTCTTTATATTCCTATATAAATTTTTGCTCATCCTTTGTGGCCCCGCCCTAGGTTTGAACAAACTTGAATCTACGCAACCTGAATATGTTTCCACATCAGTTTCATCTTTCCTTGCCCAGTGGTTCTTGAGAAGATTTTTGAAAATTGCCATTAATTTGTCAGTATTTATTGATTATCTCCCCTTGGAATGGGACGTAGCCCTTCATTTGAAAAAAACCTTGAATCCCCTTCATCTAAGGATACTTTTTGAAAAGTTTGGTTAAAATTAGCCCAGTGGTACTTGAGAAGAATTCGAAAATGTGAAAAGTTTACAGACGGACAGACCGACGGACAAAATATGATCAATAAAGCTCACTTGAGCCTTGGGTTCAGCTGAGCTAATAAAATGTTTTAAATAGATACATACCAGACATCCCCACCAAAAGTAAGAAAGATATAAATAAATGATACTTGATTTACTATTTTATTTCTATTTTATAGCTTTTATGCTTTATCTGCCTGTCTGTCCGCATCAGCCTGAACATTACCCATAATATTTGATTTGTTGAAGCTTTGGGTACAATATTTCACATGTTCAATCCATGTGACAAGACATGTATTTTTGATAACAATTTTATATCATTTGACCTTTGAGTTTGACACATTTTTGCAAAGAAAGAAACTTTTACCTTGGACATATTTTTGGTGTCGCATTCGGAGCAAAACAGTACTAAGTGATCTTTTTACCCGACGTCTGTCTGTCTGTCCGTCTGTAACACCTTGTATCTCAAAAACTGTAAGAGATATGGACTTGATATTTCGCACATTTATTGATTGGCATTAAGGCATTTGTCAATTGTTATGGTCACCGACCTCGTGTCCTTTGACATACTTGATCAAAACAAATAAAGTGTTGATATACAGCTTTTTTTTTTTTTTAAATTCAACGGGTTGTTTTATGCTATTTAGCATGTGCACTGATTGAAATAAAACATTATGAAATATACCAGCGTTACAATTAACTTGACATTCACCTTTGACCTACTTAACAGAGAGTTTTATTTTTCTTCTGGTTTATAAATATCCTCACTCATAAATCATAATATTACTGTCGATGTCAAATTGTTCATTTTTTAACATTGGGTATAATGCTTTTCGGAAAAGTCTGCGTTAGCTGTACTTTATTCCGAAATATGTTGCAGTTCAGTTACGAGTGGGATTCCATTTATCGGAACAATTTTAGAAAATTGAAACAATAGTTACTTTTACCATACCATTTTTCTGCATGTATTTTTTTGATCATTTCAAATTAGTTTTTGAAACAAAATTATTTATTTTTAGCAAAGTTTTTATGGCATCCCTATCCTCCGTATTTTTTCTTTATCCTTAGCATATTTTCTTACTTTTAATTTAGTACAGAGTTACTTATTGTTGTAGAAGGTTTTTTGCTACCTTGTTACCAGTATCTATATCCAATCAAAGAAGTATTATGTTTTTTTAGCTTGAAATATGGCCGGTTTTCTTTTTATTTGGAGAATTCTTTTTGTCCTGGCTACTTACCCCCCCCCCCCCCCCCCACCTTTTTTTTTGATACACATTTGAAAATCGAAAGTTCATGTGGGTTGGCTATTAGGGTACATCAGTATGATCAACTATGGATTAAAATTAAAATGACAACATTTAAATTATGGTATTAATTTTACAGAAAAAGAAGCGCTTATAATGAACGGTAATACTATGTGTGCATAGATTTCTAGCTCGCTCTCTCTGAAACAAAATATACATGTGCATGGAATATACATTTTTAAATTAAGACCTCTTAATATGAATGAAATTTAAGCATGCATTTATTAATTGTCCAGAAAAAAAATATGCAGCATCTTAAATTAAGTGAGGCATTGACATTGTTTTGATCGCTGTTCCTTGCAATGTGCATGTCCATTGTCGCGTATATCAACATCAAGTTACATACTTAAATAGAATTATGAATCAACTAATGTACTTAATAATTTATAATATTATTATGTATTCAAAAATGTCCGTATCAAATAGACATAGAATGTTTGAAACCATTTGAAATCGAATTTTATTTCCTGCTCACGAAACGCAATCGACGTCCGTGTTAACAATACCGCGACTTTGACGTCGTTTTCTGAGCATTGTGACTTCAAAAGATAAGGGCCCTTTTCTCATGACGGCAGTCATTTATTTTCTAACCATTCCTTATTATTAGTTTTATATTTCTCTGCTGTTAATGTCATTAATTAGCTTATCTGATAACAGTTTGCTACTATATCCGGAACGTGAAGAAACCAGCAGTGATTGATTTAAAACAACAGCCGGGTTAGAGTAACACTGAAATGTAATTATGTAGTTCCCTTTTGTTTCATCAACGTTTGAGTGGAATGCGCGTTGACGATGAAGCCCCATCGGGTTATAGCATCATCGTCGCAGCATTGTCTTACTGCATAACTGTCATATAGTCGTAACATTAATGTGATCCTGTAATAGGATCGCTCCAAAGACCCTTTACTCGATGTTCGATTCGGTGTGATTGTGAACTAGATCGTTCTAAACAGATTCCGTATATACTAGCAATATAAATAGGACTGTATTTCGCTTAAATGGAAATTATCCTTTAATCTTAAATTAATGAATTAGGGTAAAAAGGTGTAGGTATTGAATAAAGGGAGCCGACCTTATTAATATGATGGTCTACATGTACTTCTGGGTGTGTACAATATAGGGAAAAAAACTTACTAGACTTTATTTTGACTCGAGCTGTAAGTTCACAAGAGACACTTTATACTTTATAGAATTTTGTTTGCCCATACTATTACCAGCAGATTCTCTGTTTAATATATATATTATATAATACATATATTTTTTCATCTTTAAGTTTTTTAAACTTCGGATGTCTGGACGGGTTTCATTGATATATCCTTTCACTTACACAAATTATGATTTTATTCTTAATACTTAAAAGGCAACTTTACTGTGTATTATTGAAAAAATATTAAAACTATAATACAGAGAAATTAAGAATATAGACATACATGTAATATAAACAAATGATACATACAATTTTCTTTCTTTGGAGGAGACATTATAGAATGCCCCAGCTTTTTTTTAAGAATGCCACAGCTTTTTCTTTAAATTGTTTTCTCCTTAGACTTGGAGAATGGTTATACTTTCCATATTTCCCCAAAAGTTCACAACAAGAGTAATCATGGTAAATTGGTTTAATCTTTCATTCATTTACCCTTTTTCACTTTAAAAATGTTGTTAAAGGAGCACGTATACTGATATAAAATTTACTCAATAATCTGTAGTATTTTCTTTCATAAAAAATACACTTTGAAAATATTCATTAAAAACCTCATTATACTTAAAAAGAATGCCCACCCAGATGAATTTTTCGAGGAGGAGCAAAATGATAAAAATCACATAGGCTGATTTTCCTGGACAATTGCAAGGAGAAGAATTATCATAATAAAAGAGTAACTACAACTTCTCAAAATAATTTTCAATGCCATTTATAATTTTACTGTTCTTAGTTACTCTTGGGTTTCCTTCACTATCACGCCCCCCTAAATACCAGTAATAAAGAAATGCCGAGTACAGGATCTCTTTCATGTGTCAACAAAATATGTTTGAACCCAAGACCAGAATCTACATGTGTGCAATCAAAATTCCTTAATCACACAAATGTAAAAAGATTAAATTCTCCTTCCTTCTTATACATGTAAAGCAATCAAAATATTATTATTCAAATTAAATATTGTGTACATACAGTGCATATGGCTAAAAGATTGGATCTATAAAGAGAAGTTAGAATACTTGTGTGATGCAATGATTTACTAGATTCTTTTGGGCTACATTTTGCAACTCTTAACATGCTTAAATCATTACTTTCTGACCCAGAGGAAAAAAGTACATTTGGGTGCTTTGCTGGCGATGATGTTGTTGAGACTTCCTTCCTAAATTACACAGTTGAATGGACTGTGAGGCAAATTCTTGTAACATTCTGAAGATATCTTCTTCAAACTGCGATACGGGACCTCGGGTTAATTGATTTACAGAAGGGGTATTGACTGTTATACTGTAGCATTGCTGACTATCCCAAACTGACAGAGGTGGAGCGTATGTTTATATTGTAATTCAAGTTGCCGTTCTTCAATTTTCTTTTTTTTTCCATTAATCTCCAATCTTTTTTCCACACCCAATCTTTCTTCCTCTGTTCCTACTAGTTTCAATGTAAGGACATTATTACAGGAATAACGCGTAAAGTCTTCGTACGTTTCTTTGTTGGCTTTTCTTCGGCAAGTTCTTTTTTTGTAAAGTAAACAAAATCACGAAACTTGTTTTCAATATATTTATTTTCTTTCAGTGTTAAATACTTTTATGAAAAATCAACAACACTTAAAAATATAACACAAAACATTTTCGTCTATATTACATGCCACTTTTTTGTGGTAGAGCATATCCAATTTGTATCCTCTGGTACCTTTGTTTAGAAATCTTATTTCATTTTTTTTTTAAAACTTTTGTTTTACAGAAAATAAACATGCTTTTACCGTTCACCCTTTCCAAGATTAACGAAATAGATTAAGTACTTGTAGGAACCCCCATCACCTTCACCGGGAAGTCAAATTTGTATACTGTAAGTCTTGCACCTACCATTAACAACATATGTGCTTCCGCTTGGTGACGTTTCCGTCTCCGAAACGTCAAAACCACCCCCGTAATCTCCAAATTGAGTTTCCCCGATGAACCCCTCAATTTTTCATCAGTGGTGGCTCCTGATGGCAAGGATCCCCCTGTCTGTTTTTGTTCTCTTCTATGCAATGCAAGCTCGTCGCCCGCATGGCGCAATGGAAAGAGCGTCTGCTCTAAGAGTCGCGAAGTAAGGAGTTGTTCCTAACGTCGTGGGTTTGAATCCCACTATGTGAAACGTGGAGACCGGCCCTTCGGATGAGACCGTATAAACCGAGGTCCCGTGTCGCAATAGGTGCAAACTAGCACGAAAAAGGTCTATTCCTGCTGAATGGCCCTGAGTTCTGAGTATAAGACAAAATTTGAACCTGTAGATCTCCACCGGCAATTGTTGGCGTCCCCATAGAAGTGATAAATGTTTATCGATAGTGCTTCATGCAGTAACTAACTGCTGTCCAATATTCGTCAAGAGTTCTCTTCCCCTGGATTTTCTGTTCTTTAAGAAGTACTATCCTTGTCTGAAGCCTCCTCCACTTCCTCTTTATGACAGGTCGAGGCTCCCAACGTACTGATGCTCTCTCCTCGACCCTCAAGATCTGCAAACGTTCTGCATTTTTCTACGACGAACAAGTTGATAAAACAAGAATATCAGCAGTCTCGTTTAAAGTCATCATTTCGTAAGTTCTACGGTCGACACATTGCCTTGTCAGCAAATACATTTAAAATAGAGTCAAATGTTGACTGACGTTTTTCATACTAATTTGAAGTCTATTATTTATAGTTACACTGATTAAACGACGGATTTTCCTGTTATTTCCCGATCATGACAAGGAGCACTCAAGAAATAAGGGCCATGCACGGCCCGCAGTCGTCAAGCAGACTGGATTTTTTAACTTAAATACATGTAGCACAAACACTCCGGATACTGAATTAGTCGCGAGATTTTTCTAACCAAACCCGGATCTATTTTTTTATTGGTTCCCCCGAAAACACGTTGCCATCCTTGTTTTTTTAGTTGAGAGTGGGATCTTCTTTCCGGATTTTTTTTGACGATAAAAACTTCAGACTCCTGTGATACAACACGACTTTTAGTTTTACAAGTTTGTATTAAATCGTTTCCGTAGTGTTCCAACAGATTATCCGACATGTGTCAATATCTCTATTAAAGACATTCAAGATTTGTGACGGAAAAGTTACATCAAGGTATGTGATTCGAAAATAAGCCATCAGCTCTCGGAATGCTTGATATCGTTATTGCAGAACACAAAAATGTCAGTTCTAGGGATAAAGTTAAAATACACAGTCTGAGACTAGAAACAGTGACAAAAAAATTTAAACCTCTGGACAATTCGAATGAGGCTCATAAAATTGTATTAATTTTCGGATCCTGTTGGTTCGAGGCATGGCTTTGGGGAAGGTGGAATCTTATAAAATGAGATGTTTATTACATCGAGCTTGCCAAAGAAATGTTCCTGTACACTTCGGATGAGATCGTATAAACCGCGTCCCGTGTCGCAGTTATTGCTGGCACGAAAAAGATCAATCCCTTATCAATGACCGTGAGTGCCGAGTAAGAGACAAAATTTGCAGCTCTTCATCGACAAGTGGTGGCGTCTCCATATGAGCGAAAAGTTTTCGAGAGGGACGTTCAACAATATACAATCATTCAATCTGAAATACACTTACAGTGACTGAACTGATGGAGAAATGTTGCATATTCTTTGAACAAAACCTTTTAAAAAATACCGTTATTAAATTTTAAATATTTCTCATGAAAACAGTATAAGAGATATCAGGTACAAAGACCATGATTTTGTAGACAAACACAATGAAAAAGTTTCAAGTGTAAGTAGAGAAGAATTTCAAGTAATTCCTCTGGAATTACTCTTGGATATTGTTAAAAGAGACTATCTTTGCATACACCAAGAACTTATTTTTTAATCACATCAATCTTTGGACTAAAAAAGCTGAAGAAGACGACATTCCTCGCACTTAACATGATGCAGGTCCCTTTCTACGGTTCGGAATGATGTCGATGAACTTATTTTGAAAAAATGTCGGGAATAAAGGCATGAGAAGTTGTTTAAAAAAGACATCAATGACAGTGACTTACATGTGTCCGTGAAGATCATGGTGCACTTTTCTAAAGTTGAACAACAACCAGTTCCAAAACAGCACTCCAAGCTAAGATGTCAAATAACAGACCAGTGGTCCTTTTCACAAACAAATCTTACGGCTAAGACTAAAATTTCTCCAATCTAATTTTTAATTTGCTGAATATGTATTTTTTAAAGATAATTAGTTACAATGAAATACTATTTTATATATAATACAATTTAATTAATATGTTAATGCACATTTTGCTATTTAATATTCAAGTACATGTTAGTAATTCTAGATTTAAAATTAGTTTTTAAAAATATATTTTTAGTGCTAATCTTCCGGAAGAAACATTTCCGAAATAAGAAAGAAGTACCAGAATATCAAACAGAAAAGTATCGTACGTGCACATGTCTCTCTGATTTCTTAAACGGGGTGATTTACGATGTACAAAAGGATAAATAAATGTTTAGAGAAGTATTATATCGATCAGATATGGTCTGCAGAAGAATTTCCTGAAAAAAAAAGAAACGTAGATATTGCAAAACGACCTCATGTAAAGGTGGCAAAAATGTTTTCTTTGCTTGTGGCAAAATTAAAAAAGAAGGCACTGGCAGATTTAATGGGGGGGGGGGGGGGGGGGGGGGGTCAACCCCCTTAAAATTTTCAAAGTATGATGAGGCTAATATTAACATTACCATCTGTTGATACATAACTGACCAACACTACTACATGTATTATTGTGCCTGGTTTAACTCTTAAAATACAGGAAAACCAAGGAGCTTTTGACACTCCTAGTATATTTCTAGTAATAACGATGCCGTGTTTTGGTACATATCTAACCAAAAACCACTTTTATTGGTTTTTCTCTTGAAATGCACAAAAATCCTGAAGCTTCCGGACTGACGGGGGGCCTTAAGGCGGCCCCCAATCCCCCTGCCTGACCGAAGTTATCCACACCCCTCCCCCCTCCATAATCACAAATCTTGTATCCGCCCATGGAAGACAAAGGAGTTGTAGTGCACAAAGAACCAATAACAAGATCAGTTTTCAGAAACTTTATAAGTTTTTCAATTTAGAAACGGCTGACGGACTACAAAACTGGGTTCGGAAATTACATGCTTTATTTTGGGAATAGAGGACGGGATAATTAAAGAATTACCGTGGTAGTAACTTTTCTACTGATACCGAAAGCGAAGGTAGGAATTTTATATTAAAGTCACGAGGTCATGCTACAAAAAAAACACAAGAATGACGGAAGTAACAGTCAAGGTGGGAAAATATAGGAATTTAAAGATTTAGATATGCTTTGGCAGAGATCGAGTAAAAAAAGCCAACACAAGTATGATTAAGTAGCTGTTGGAAAGAATACTCTTGCAGAAAAAATGAAGAAACTCCCAAAAAAATGCAGGTCTATCAAAACTTTATGTATACAAACCACCGTTTGAGGGCAACATCTATAACAGAATTGGACAGATCCGGATTCGAAGGCCGACAAATAATGTCAGTATTGGGACACCAATCAGAAAGCAACAGAAGGAGTTATTCTGCTCATGTTTGCGACTAAAGAGAATGGACATGGCAATGTCTATTTCAAGGGCGATTGCAGGAGATTCAGTTCTTGGTATGTAAACTTATTATTATCAAAATTAAATATTTATGACTAGCTTTAATTATATTACTAATAAACGAACAGACAATTTTTTTAGCGGAAAAACACAAAAATGTGTTGGATAATCTACCAACCCTGCTGTCGTATACCC
>PRKT01000666.1:244950-284787 GCA_003671525.1 Saccostrea glomerata
CCCCCCCCCCCCCCCCCCCGAATATAAATGGTGAGGATTAGTATTACGACGGTATGTACTATAAAGTTGTGCAATTTTTATTAATAATCTTTTCTACTCTGCATATGGATTTTCATTTTTATTACATTTTTACAGACATGGATTTTCTTGAAATTACAATTAACAGAGGTAACGAATGCTGAAAACAGTTTTCACAAGTGGAACAAGGAAAACATCTACTTCATGTACCTGCAGATTCAAGAACCATTCAAATACTTTCTAATCACGAAGGAAAAGAAAACAGCAGTCTAACATTTCAGCCAGTTCCAGTTATCATTTTTCATGGAAGTAACGTTGGGTTGTTAACTTTACATCTAAAAAAAACAACAACATATACCACATGTCTTTAAATTTTAAAAATGTCATTTAACAAATACTTCGTCTTCTCGGGTGACTACAGTGTATACCAGAATATTTTCCCCTGGCTTTCCTGTCACCTAGGGGCAAATATTGTAGTATATCACCCTCGATACCATGTGATATATGCATAATATTTTCATACATGCACATGCAGTCTTTGCTGTATAAAAGACGCTATGCGTAATATTTATGTATGTTTAAAGTGAGTATAGGTCCGACGGGCCGGATGTTTGAATATTAACTGTATTGTAAGCTACCCAAGGGGTGGCTAGTTTTTCTGATTCCTCAGAATCTATATAGCCATAGTTTATCATCTAAATAATTCATCTTTTGTCAGGATGTACCAGTAAATATGTTTGTTCTTATGTAAATTAAACCAGGCACCACTCTGTGTAGATTCTTTGTTGAATGATACTCAAGATGATTGATCAGTCTTACTCAGCATTTATTGTATGTACAGCATCTCCTAACAATACAGACAATAGGTATGTAAATATCAATATAAAACAGCCGATTCTTCAGAAACCGGGTTTACTTCGTCCAGTGTGGTAGGAGATTTCTAACTAGGCTAAATATACGTAAATAACAATATAAGTATCTCACCGTTTTGGTTTTCTTTCTTTTTTACTTTCAAATGTAGCCGCCATACAACTAGCTGAAATCTGTCGTAACGTAGCACGCGCTTGCTTACATGTATATAACATCCTACATGTATTCCCCGTCACATGACTCGAATTATCCAATGAAATTATGCCGTACGAACTATTAACCAAGCAACAACTTGTACGGGAAGCTGAGTTCCCACACAGGACTACTTTTGCCACACAAGCTACCGTACAACATAGTAACAAGTAAAACAGTGTAAAATTAACAAGTGGAAATATAAAATAAGCTTGACTAGACGAATTAATTAATTTCTTCAATGTTTATAAAACATCCCTAGATTGTACAATATATACTGAACAATGTAGCGTATGAATATCGTAACTACTGGCACTAGCGTAAACAAATGTAGTCCCGATAAAGCTGACTGATTATAAAGTGAATGTAAACAATAAATAACAACTTGTAGCTTCAAAAAACAAAACAACTCAAACTTAAATGTAGAAAACGATCCCATATTCATAACTTCAATAGAACAATACATTGCTAGTAAATACATATAGGTCACCAAACCGGAAATGACGATCCGAGTAAAGTATGATGGCTTCCAAAACATGAAATGTAAAACCCACCCTCTATTCCCCGATATTATAAATCCTACGATATTACATGAAACGACAACAGGTAAAATATGATGATAATAGCTATTACTAAAATCGTATCTAAATAAGCTGACATATTATTTTCAATAAAATCATAAACGAACAACTTTTCTGGCAGGCACATGTTAAACATAGATTTAACAAGAATTTGAACTGGACGACCGCATAATATTACGTTTACAAATCAAGTGATATATTACACTCCCCACAACTTAATTACAAAATTCTCCTGAATTTAACATGTACAGAACATAGCTTTTTACAGTCTTTTACACTTTCACAATCTTATTGGAATGTCCTTAAAATCAATGGTTGAGAGGAAGTCATCAGTTGAACGATCTCTGAGGGCACACGACCTCTCCAGCATCTTTATCCAGGTTGGATCTCCGTTGTCTTCACTTACGATGGTCTTGAATTGTTCGTATAGATAATACTTAGCTTTGCGAACAATATGTGCTTCCTTCTTTCCCTGTTTCTCGACTGTGCCTGGAAGTGTTAAGAATTTGAACTTGTCAAGAAGGTCTATCCGTTCGATAGTGGAACTTTTTGTTGGATCTATTCTCTGTTGTAGCGTCATGGATGCGTATTCCCAGGACAGCAGCTTCCTTTCTGCGGACATCACTTGCCAATCTGTAGGAGGCCATGTAATACTAACATCCTTGTATTTAAGCGTTATTTGCATGGATCTCCAATCCCTTCTGGCAGGGGGGAATAGTGGTAGGCATCCTCGCTTCAATAGGTTGAGTGCCCTCTCTGACATACTTGCCCTGGGTTTTGCATTAGCTAGGTTCTTTCTGTGATGCTTGCTCAAACAAAACTTCCTCTGTGGTTGGTGCAGGGAGAGCAGGGGTGGGACTCAACCTTAACTTTTTAGCTGGAGGTCTGTTCTCTGTCTCTGGGGAGGAGTAAATCTGGTCCAGATGAGTACGTTCAATGCCGACAAATTTAATCAATCTGTTCTGGATGGTTGGTGAGGCTACCTGTCTCATTTTCTGTAGATTGAACTGAGGAGCTTCAATCCCCTTCTGGACAGACAATTTCCTGGACAGGCTGGCAATACCCTTGGCATCCGATAAGATGGCTTCCTTCAAAATGATCTTGTAGACTTGTCTGCCCTGGCCTACAAACACACATATGTTCCCAAGACCAGGGATACATACAAAATCTCGAGCTCTTCTACCTCTGGGGCGGTGGTGGTGTAGCATACAGTAGTCAGCTCCTCGTCATAGTCGGGTTGGAGGAGTGCTTCTGGGGTTGGCGCCCGTGCTTTGCCGTTCTTCTTGAGCTGGTCCAAGTCTCTCTGCCAGTCGTCCTTTCTTGTCATTCTCTTTGCTTTTGACAACCACTCCAAAACTAGCACTCTCGCGTGGGTGGCAGACGTGTTTCCCCAATCCGTCTCATTCACCAGGCGACTGTACCCTTCTGGATCCAGGCTAAACCACACTCCGTTGTTCTCAGAAATCAAATCGAAAGGATATTTAGCAGGTTGATTAGGATGTGTACTTTTAATATGGCTCCTGAGGTCGGTCACTCTCTTGTAGGTCCTTTCGTCAGGGCACTAGGGGCAAATAATTCTCATGGTTCCATGGGCTGGCATCTTGTGATTCTTCAAGTCTCTGCTGGAGGGAAACTTCAGGTGACACACCCAACATTCCATATCCATAGTCTAAAATTAAATTAATTGGTTGTTAAAAAGGGTTTATGGGTCATCTTATATCGTCTTAGCTTCTAAGAGAGTTTCTTCGTTGTTTAAACTAAATACGAAATCATAACATCTGTCATCTCATTCTTCTACTTCTGAAGTTAGCTACATCATGTACTATCATCTACATCTAAATCTCTAAGAGACTGGTAAAAGCAAGACATCAAACATCTATTAGATTCAGTGCGTGATGTGTACTAGGTGCATGTAGAAGGTCCACGTCTATAATACTGTCTTATACACGACTTGTTAACCATCTCCATCAACATCTTTGGGAGAAGAGTTCTGGGTGATCAGGCCAGCTCTATCCCAAACTCAGTGGTGCACCAATCTTACATCTATAGTCTACATAAACATCTAAGTATGGCTTCTTATAACTAATGTGAAACATAAGAATTAGGGATGTCAACGAATATTCGAATATTCATTCGATGAGTTGATATTCGAATATAAATTTGTGATTCGAATATTCGTTTTTAAGAAAACAAGCATTAAAAAAAGAGAAAAACCTTGCAAGTTTTATTAGAAATTGAATCAAGTTTGTACAAAATTTAAAAAAAAAACACTCCTCTTGGATTACCTAAAAGGAGTGAAGAGTGTATCTATTAGAGTAATTAATTTATTTGTTCACTTAATTAGTAGTATAATAGTTTCCAGTACTTGTAATCAGCTTGTATTGTTGTAAGGTCGCAGTTTTACTGTAAACACACGGACCCCTTGTTTATGTAAAATATCATTAAAAATCATTATCAGGAAATTATAACTAGCAAAAAGTAATTGCTTTTAATATTTCATCGTTAGATAATTGTTCTGCTTGGTATAAATTTGTAGTATTTATCAGTGTAGACTTTAGTAATACAATCGATTAATCTAGAACATACTAAAGAATCTTTTTAATTTTCTAAAAAAACAATCATAACATTTTGGATATATACTATTCAATAATTTAAAAGAACATAGTGCAGTAATGCAGTGCATTTACCGAACTCTACAAGAGTTTTTATTCCAAAATAATAGCATAAAACCCACACTACTTAAAATGAGAGTGAAGATTATATATTTAATAAAGCAAGATGAATGGTTTTTTTATCGAATATTCGAATATATTCGAATACTCCTATCGAATATTCGAATATCAGTTATGGACACTTTTGACATCCCTAATAAGAATACAAAACAACATCTGAAGAAACTTCTATGGCTTATTCAAAATTTTCTTAAACCAGTTGGAGAGGGTTGTCCCTTTTTAAGACATCAATCTATCAACATGATAAACTTTTGCGGGTTTCCGGAATGTTCTTTGCACGAGTTAATATCATCTAGTCGCTTAGTGATGAGATAAGGACCTTTCCAATTAGAAGTTAGTTTGGACACACTCCAACTTTCCTGGTTTCGTCATACAACCACACAGGTTGACCTCTTTCGAACACTTTTTTTTTTGCTTTGAGATCATATGAAGTGACGTTTATTGTATTCTGTGCTCTTTTTCAGGTGTTTTCTGGCCAGGGCATGAATATCTGTCAAAGTTCTTTGCACTCATCTATGTACTCGTTTGGTTCTATGCCATCATCTGTATGATTGGGAGGTTTGCCAACAACTGCTTCTAGGGGAAGGGTAACATTACTGCCTAACATCATAAAATTTGGGGTTGTATTGATACTAGAGTGTATGGAAGCTCCATATGACATAATGACTTTTGGAAGGTAATTGTCCCATGTTTTCTGGTTGTGCTCACAGTACATTGTCAACATAGTAGCTAGGGTACGATTGAAGCGTTCGGCGATGCCATTAGCTTGAGGATGCATACTACTTGTCCTAGTTTTGTCAATATGGAGGAGTTCACACAACTCTTTAAAGGCTTTTGACTCAAAGTTTTTTCCTTAATCTGAGTGGACTTGTAAAAGTGTACAAAAACGACAGACTACTTCATTGACAAATGTTGTTATGATAGTCTCAGCTTCTTGATCTGGGATAGCTATAGCTTCGGTCCATTTCGTGAAGCAATCAATCATAACCAGTATGTACATGTATTTGTTCCCTTTTGTAGACTCAGTAAGGGGTCCCAGAATGTCTAGAGCTATTTGTCCATTGCTTCTCCAACTGTGTACTGTCCAAGTGTTGCTCTGTTCTGCTTTTGATTTGATTTACTAGCAGCACAGGAATCGCATCTTTTACAATATTCAGCAATTTCTTTTGTCATTGATGGCCAATAAAATGAATTTTTGATACGTGATGTGGTTTTCTCAGCACCGAGATGGGCACCTGTGGGGACATCATGAAAGTAATGAATAACCTCCGACTTCTTTTGTTTTGGTACGACCAATTGTAATATGACCTTGTTTGTATCCACCTCGTGGAATTCTCTGTATAACAGACCATGGATGACTTTGGGTCTATCCCATTGTCTCCATAAGGTTTTGAATGCTTCAGAATTGTGTGATATGACATCCCATTTTGGTCTTTCGGAACCATCTGTTATGCATCATGAAACAACATTCTAACAAAAGCATACCCATGGATTGGTCTTGCAGTTGCATCTGTCAAATTTCGTCCACTCCCCATCCCTCTAGTATTACTTGGTTCCTGAATTGGCACGCAGCATTGTTAAGGCTTGAATAAGGGGGTGGGGCCTAATTTATACGAGAAACGTTTACTGTGACGTCACACAAAAATATGACTTTTATGTATTTCTCATTATACCTGCAAATGAAATTGTTTGCAATATTTAACTGTATTAGCATAATAAACAACAAAAAAGCTCATCAATGCATTTAAAAAGCTTGCTAATTACATCCCATGTAGCTGGTTATAGACAAAGCACTGATAGCTATGAACTTGTAAACATGACGTCATTTTGGTAAAAATGACGTATTTCATGTGCTGTGATAGGTAGATTGAGAAATTTTTAACAATGAAAAATGCGTTTTATTATCAAACTGAATATTATTTACAGGTTTTAAATAGTAGATTAATACTAATGCCTATCCTTTGTGTAGTGCGATTATTAATTAACTATCAAGAGACATGTTGAACATAGATTTAACAAGAATGTGAACTGGACGACCGCATAATATTACGTTTACAAATCAAGAGATATACTAGTGCTAATTGTAACGGGAACCGTTACAGATGTTCCCCAAACGCTCCCCAAATCCCTTTTGGTGCCATATTCCCTGTAAGCTTTATTAAAAAAGGCAAACTCTATGCATTTAAGACTTTATCAACGTTTTCCCAGAAGTATACCAAGTATATTCAAATTTTAGCATAGCACGCGTGCGCATGTGAATGCATATGCATAATGACAATAACACCTTGTCTCCACTATTTAGAAATCTTGATATACTAAATATTGAAGCGTTTAATCCAAAATTAAAAATACGATCATTCAGGTGTATTCTTAATTTTACCAATTTCACGTGCATGCATGTGTATGATGACCATACCCTCTTGTAGGAGTCTATTATGTCTGTATAAGGTCCAAATCCCATCCTGTTTGGTTGAAAAACAAGGGAGTTACAGCCATTTAAAATTTAAGCCAATCAGATTGCAGCGCACGTGCATGTGCATGCATTTATAAAAATTGTTACATATCATATTGTAGGATATCTTAATGCATGCCTATGTCCAAGATTTCATAGCATTTCGCCAAAAAACGAAAAAGATATTGATATTTTTGTTTCAGCTAATCAGATCAAAGCGCACGTGCACGCACGTGCATGCATGTGCATGACGACCATACCTTCTTGTAGCAATCCATTATGACTGTCTATGTTCTAAACCCCATCTTGTTTGGTTGAAAAACAAGGGAGTTATAGCCATTTAAAGTTTAAGCCAATCAGATTGCAGCGCACGCGCATGCGCATGTTTTCATGACAATTGTTATATATCATTTTGTAGGACATCCTAAAGTATGCCTATGTTTTAAATTTGATAGCATTTCGTCAAAAAACAGAAAAGATATTGAGGTTTTTGTTTCAGCCAATCAGAGCAAAGCGCACATGCATGCGCGTGAGTTCGTGCTAATTTGACAGTGTCATATTATTAACACTATTAATATATCCTTATATAATGAGTTTCAAAGCATTTTATCAAAAAATGTAAAAGTTATGACTATATTAAATATATCAGTCATTTCACTCATTTCACGCGCCCGCACGTGCAGGCGTATGCGCGCAAAATGACCTTCGTTCCGCACACCTACACTACACACCCATTAACCCTAAAAAGGTTTTAACTTAGTTTGGTGAACAGTTTCTGAGAACACTCGCGGACAAAAAAGTACCGGAGAACAAATAAGAAAAAAAATAATAATAATAACTAGGGCTAATTGTAACGGGAACCGTTACAGATGTTCCCCAAACACTCCCCAACTCCCTTTTGGTGCCATATTCCCTGTAAGCCTTATTAAATAAGACATCTTTGTATTTTTGACTTTAACATCGTTTTCCCAAAAGGATACCAATTATATTCAAATTTTAACATTGCATGCGTGCCCATGTGAATGCACGTGCGTAATGATCATATCATCTTGTCTACACTTTATATATATTTAAATCTAATATATATTAAAGCATTTAATCCAAAAATATCAAAAATCACTCATTCAAGTTTATTTTTAATTTCACTCATTCAAAATGCACGCATGTGCGTGCACGTGCATGATGACCATACCTTCTTGTAGAAGACCCTTATATCTATCTATGTTCTAAATCCCATCCTGTTTGGTTGAAAACCAAAGGAATTAAAGCTATTTGAAGTTTCAGCCAATCAGATTGCAGCACACGTGCATCCGCGTGATTTCATGAATTTTTTTTCTAAATCGTATTGTAGGATATCCTAATGCATGACTATGTATTAAATTTCAAAGCATTTTGTCAAAAAACAAAGGAGATATAGCCATTTTAAGTTTCAGCCAATCAGATTGCAGCACACGTGCATGCGCGTGATTTCTAGAAATTTGTTGTATATCATATTGCAGGATATCCTAATGCATGACTATGTTTTAAATTTCAAAGCATTTCGTCAAAAAACAAAGGAGATATAGCCATTTAAAGTTTCAGCCAATCAGATTGCAGCGCACGTGCATGCGCGTGATTTCATGAATTTTTTACCATATCATATTGTAATATATCCTAATTCATGAAAATGTTTAAAATTTCAAAGCATTTCGTCAAAAAACAAAACAGATATTGAGATTTTTGTTTCAGCCAATCAGAGCAAGGCGCACGTGCATGCGCGTGAGTTCGTGCTAATTTACATTACATTTCAAAACATTTCATTTAAAAATTTACATGTAATGTAAAAGTTATGACTATATTAAATATATCAGTCATTTCACTCATTTCACGCGCCCGCACGTGCAGGCGTATGCGCGCAAAATGACCTTCGTTCCGCACACCTACACTACACACCTATTAACCCTAAAAAGGTTTTAACTTAATTGGGTGAACAGTTTCTGAGAACACTTCCGGACAAAAAAAGTCCGGAGAAGAAATAAGAAGAAAAAAGAATAATAATAATAATAATAATAATAAGAAACAGAGTAAAAACAATATGTTCCCCAACTTCGTTTGGGGAACATAATAATAATAATAAGAAACCGAGTAAAAACAATATGTTCCCAAACTCCGTTTGGGGAACATAATTACAGTATTAAATAACATGCTCATTGTATGGTATTATAACACAAGTCACTACAATACTGTATATTCCTAATTATACCCGAGGAATTAAAAGGATCATTCGTGAAATAAAAATACTCACTTCTTTTTTTAATGTGCTGAAAACCATGTCAATTATCTTGATCACTTTAGGAGGACTGATGGTCAAAGCTCAAAGTATGCACTTTAATTTGATTTCACATCACAATTATTGAACACTGTGAAAGTGTAAGATCCAAAGCAAAAATCAAATTTCATGCTCAACTGAACAGAAGATTGGCGGTCTGTTTCAGTTATCTCTACCAATAATAGTCCAGCAATGAATAATTATTTTTTCGAAAGCTATAGTCATAATAGTCTCATGACTGCAACGGTGTTTGCAAACAAGTTGAGTTAAATGTTGTTATGGTTGCTTCATACATGTATATAAAAGAAATTCTTTACACCCCCAGTTATTAAAGATTCAGGAATATATAGTTTTCGACGTGACCATTCGTATGCCTGTTTGTCCACAAAAATATAGCCTTGCCCATAACTTTAGAGTGGGTGTATGCGGATATAGTTTTTATGTATCACAACACATCTCGTTTTTTCATTAATTTTAAATGTGCCTAAAATTTGTAAATTTTAATGAGCGATTATAGTTTTATTTGAGAAATTCAAAATTTGACATTTTATTTGAGTGCTTGCATGTATTGAAATCAAAAAAGAGTTAAAAGGTAAAGTGGACTGTATGTAAATAAACAGTATGATTAAGGGTCATATATTGTAGCCAGAGAGAAAAGAACTACAGCCATAAGACCAAAGACAGGTGTGGGAAAATGACCACCATCTCAAAGTGCGTGTAAACAGTTGGTTCTGGACACCTTTGATCGGCGTCCGAGTATTTGTGGCCTCTCTGGTGGCGTCGACACAGCCGGTAGTATCATGTTTCTATTAGATTATTATATCCTACTGTATGTATATGAAACTTGAAAGCCAGTTTTGAATGACTTGATTCTCGGTCAAAAGCTTTGGGACTCTCATTAATGCTTCTTTGCTGCCTTAAACATCAGGTGTTCAATTGGCATTACAGTATGGGTGAGTGGTAAACCGAGCTGTACATTATAGGCCTAGAGAATTAGGCCTATCACAGTAGAGGTCGTTAGGTTTAGAGCGTTGTGCATTGTAGGCCTAAAGACTTGGGCCTATCACAATAGAGGTTGTAAGGCCCAGAGCGTGAACATAGAGGTAGTGTATATTTTAAAAACGACCATAAAGAATTAAAAAGAAATTGCAGCATTCCACTCCTTTAATGTACAAACAATTCATTAATCAGAAACATGACCGGAAACTGAAAGGCTGCTGAAATTAAAATTTTGATTCCTTGTTCAAGTAGTAACTAGTTGGTACACGGTGTGGTTTGTAATTAAGCAAAATAAATAAATAAATGAATTAAGCTGCATGTACATTTGTAATAACTACGTGGACAGATTGTCATTTAATGCACATAACCAAAAATCTAACCTTTTCTCTCCCATCCGTCCCATCTCCCTGCCAACGGCCATAAATTTTCCTAAAATCACGAAAATACTTGTATCTATGTATGTAGAATTGAAGGTATGAAATGGAAGATAAACCTACATTCAACTTTCTTCGCCTTTCCCAAGCCTGCTGGGGGAAAGCATCCTCCCAACACAGGAAACTGAATGGACCTCTCTCGAAAACGTTATCCATCTTGAAGTAAAATTTATTAGGATAGCAACCGCTGTAACTAGGGAACGGTAAAATCTGAAAATTCCCGCTTAGAACACTTTGTTTCCGGAAGTTAGAAAGTTTGAGAATTTAAAAAATACAAAACTTAATTTATCAAAACATGTCAAAGTTATTAACAATTTAATAAACATAAATTGATTCTATGAAGACATTTTACGTACAGTTTATTTATTTTTTTTTTTTTTTACATATTTATTAAAAGTTTAATCACGGTACTACACTTTTGCAGGGCAAAATAATAACGTTTGGCGAAGTTTCTTTTGACAGATAGGTAAATGACGTATATTAAACAATTACGTGATATTTCAGCAAACTATATCATTTTGCCCTGCAAAAGAGCAGTACCGCAGTTACCATGAAACAGTCTATGGTCCTAGCTCTCACGTCTCCATCTGAATGAATGATTCTCGCGAGGGATGTTAAGCATTATACAATCAATCAATTCTAGCTCTCTTTACGGATCGCGAAGTTTATTAGAGGAAGTTTATTAGTCTTATAACTGCAACGGTGTTTGCAAACAAATTGAGCACCACATGTTATGAATGCTTCACACATGTACATAAAAGAAATTCTTTATGCCCCCAGGTATTCAAGATTGGGAGGTATAAAGTTTTCGCCTTAACCATTTGTCTGTCTGTATGCGAAAATTTAACGTTGCCCATAACTTTAGACGAGTGCATGCGGATAATGTTTTCCTATGTCGCAGGAATATCCCTTCTGTGTTTTATAACCACACCTCGTTCTTTCAATAATTTTAAATATGCTGAAATTTTGTAAATTTTAATGAGCGATTATAGTTTTATTTGAGAAATTCAAAATTTGACATTTTATTTCAGTACCTGCATGTATTGAAATCAATAAAGATTTAAAAGCTTTAGTTGACTGTATGTAAATGAAGTATGATTAAGAGTCATACATTGTAGCCAGAGAGAAAAGATGATTGATTGATTGTTTAACGTCCCTCTCGAGAATTTTTCACTCATATGGTTACGCCACCACTTGCCGATGGAGAGCTGTAAATTTTGTCCAATACTCGGCACTCAGGGCCATTGAGCAGGGATGGATTTTTTTCGTGCTAGCACCTACTGCGACACGGGACCTCGGCTTGTACGGTTTCATCCGAAGGACCGTTCTCGATGTTCCACAGTGGGATTCGAACCCGCGACTTAAGAATTAACTCCTTACTTCGCGACTCTAGAGCAGACGCTCTAACCACTGCGCCACGCGGGCGACCAGAGAGAAAAGAGGTACAGCCATAAGACCAAAGACAGGTGGGGTAAAAAAAAAAAGATCACCATCTCCAAGTGAGAGTGAGCAGTTGGTGCTGGGCACCTTTGATGGGCGTCCGAGTATGTGTGGCCTTTCTGGTTGCGTCGACACAGCTGGTAATATGATGTTTCCATTAGATCATTATATCCTACTGTATATACATGAAACTTGAAAGCCAGTTTTCCATGGTTATTAACAATTTAACTGCATGGATTCTCGGTCAAAAGCTTTGGGACTCTCATTAATGCTTATTTGATGCCTTAAACAGCATTGGCGTTACAGTATGGGTGAGTGATAAACCGAGCTGTACATTATAGGCCTAGAGAATTAGGCCTATCACAGTAGAGGTCGTTAGGTTTAAAGCGTTGTGCATTGTAGGCCTAGAGACTTAGGCCTATGACAATAGAGGTTGTAAGGCCCAGAGCGTGAACATAGAGGTAGTGTATATTAAAAAAAACGACCATAAAGAATTAAAAAGAAATTGCAGCATTCCACTCCTTCAATGTACAAACAATTCATTAATCAGAAACTTGACCCGGAAACTGAAAGGCTGCTGAAAATGAAAGTTTGATTCCTTGTTCAAGTTGTAACTAGTTGGTACACGGTGTGGTTTGTAATTAAGCAATATAAATAAATAAATTAATTAAGCTGCATGTTCATTTGTAATAACTACGTGGACAGATTGTCATTTAATGTACATAACCACAAATCTAACTTTTACTCTCCCATCCGTCCCATCTCCCGGCCCACGGCCATAAATTTTCCTAAAATCACGAAAATACTTGTATCTATGTATGTAGAATTGAAGGTATGAAATGGAAGATAAACCTACATTCAACTTTCTTCGCCTTTCCCAAGCCTGCTGGGGGAAAGCATCCTCCCAACACATAAAACTTAATGGACTTCTCTCGAAAGCGTTATCCATCTTGAAGTAAAACTTATCAGGCTAGCAACCGCTGTAACTAAAGAACGGTTAAATCTGAAAATTCCCGCTTGGAACACTTTGTTTCTGAGAATTTAAAAAATACAAAACTTGATTTATCAAAACATGTCAAAGTTATTAACAATTTAATAAACATAAATTGATTCTATGAAGACATTTTACGTACAGTTTATTTTTTTTTTTTTTAAAATTATTAAAAGTTTAATCACGGTACTATACTTTTGCAGGGCAGAATAATAACGTTTGGCGAAGTTTCTTTTGACAGATAATTAAATGACGTATATTTAACAATTACGTTTATTTCATATTTCAACAAACTATATCATTTTGCCCTGCAAAAGAGCAGTACCGCAGTTACCATGAAATGGTCTATGGTCCTAGCTCTGACGTCTCCATATTGGTGAATGATTCTCGAGAGGAACGTTGAGCAATATACAATCAATAAATTCTAGCTCTCTATACTAATCGAGAAGTTTATTAGAGGATTTGAGCTGAGAATAATTTTTCTTGGTCGGCACCCCCTCCCTTTGATAATTTAAGCGTACATTGTATATTAGATATTTTTAATAGATTCCAAAGTATCTATAACAAATGGGATAAACCCATGGCAATGGTTTGTGGCGGTCAGCCTGGTTCGATCGCCGGTGGCCAGATAGCTCAGTTGGTAAATAACTTGACAGGAGTTTCAGGGGGCCCGGGTTCGAATCCTGGTCTGGTCCGCTGCATTTTCTCCTCTCCCGTTACATTTGATGCCGTGCCATGCCCTGGAATTGACAGGTAAAAGACCTGCCAGGGATGAGCCTGGGTTGGGGTCTTTGGAGGGCCAAAGACCTTTAAGGAGGGAGGAATGTGGCAGCTAGCCGGGTTCGATCGCCGGTGGCCAGATAGCTCAGTTGGTAGAGCACCTGACCGGAGTTTCAGGGGGCCAGGGTTCGAAACCCGGTCTGGTCCGCTGCATTTTCCCTTACATTTATTTTGGGTAAATTCATGTTCGGCATGTATCGATATTAGAATAAACCCCAACTATATTAATTTTAATTTTACATTATTTTCTATGGCCTCGTTGAAAAAGACCGATATATAAACTGATATTTTTTTCTTACAAATACATTTTTTATAAACATTTATTAATACCGGTAGATGTTTTATATTATTTGAAAGAAAACAAAATCGATAAATGTGTAAACTATATGTGTACGTAACATTAGACTCTCTCGAATGACTCGGTGACAAGGTCAAATAAATCTCAGAATGAATTTACATGCTTAAAATATAACTTCTATCCCCTCTCTTTCTCTTTTTATCCTTTTTTTTTTATATTCCATTCTTTAAAATATATAGGGTTGATTTCAACCATTACCCAACCGCCCGCCCACCCCCAAGTTATTGAAGTCGCTTTTCCGCGAATTTATTTTCTCAATCTGTTTTAAAGTAATGAAGTAAAAGATAATTTTTTTTAAATATAACAGCCTTCAAAAAAAAGAAAACACCCAGGAAATACTAGGTCTAGTAGTAGATTTTTCAAGAGTCATTTTCCCCCAAATAAGTTGAATTTGTTATATTTGCATTATGTCTCCCATATCTCTATCACTTATGATGTCAGTCGCCGGAATGGTGAGAGTGTATTCATATTTGGATCATTCTGATTGACTGTGATTTGTCAAAACGCATTTTTATTATCTTTCGGCGTAAAATGGTCTTGCAACATTGAAGTCATATTTCCTGAAAGTTTAGAACATATCAATTTCAGAATTTGTGTCCAAGCCCATTTAAAATATTAATAAACATTTAACACTGAAACTATCTAATTGAACTAATTAAGAATTGAACACTGTAAAGTAAACTATGGCTAAAAACTATATACTTATTATAAGAGTTGAAATTTAATGAAGAAACTTCGCAGATCCAGTGTCTATTTAACATGTTGAAGTTGCATGTATGTCCTCTGCGGATAAGTGGCTGTGATGTTCAAACAGTGAGTAAGATTCTGCTTCCTCTGCTCCAATCATTATTGTAATGCGTATTTTATAATTTTGTAGTATGGGTACTGGTTCATTTTGATGACAACATATATTCAATTTGTAAACTCCAAGACCTCGAAAATGAAGAGGGAGAAAGTGGGGATAATTTGAATTTAAAAGAAGGATCAAGGTGCATGGCAATATTTGAAAAGGAATTCTATCCTGCCATGTTATTCACCAAGATGGTTTGTATCTATACATATCTAAACCTATAATTAATGTTTTCAATTCCTGGCTTGAATTGTGTTTAAAAAGATCAAAACAGTTTTTAAAAATACTTTTAGAAGGATATCTATAATCAATATTAAATTAGGTCTAATTTTGCAACAAAGAATATTTTACATATTCTTGAAACCGTTCACGGTAGCTCAGTCATTAGAGCGCTCGCTCCGTGATCGGGAGGTCTTGAGTTCGTATCTCGGCTGCGACTACTAACCCAGTCGATAAAATGGGTAGCAACTGTTCCTTCGCCATGCGCTCGGCACTTTGAAGTGAAATGTGCTTGTCCTTCGGATGAGAAGCCCTTAACCGGCATACGGTGACGTCTCCATATGAGTGAAATATTCTCGAGGGGGACGTTAAACAATATACAATCAATCAAGCAATCAATCATATTCTTGAAAAAAAAGTTCTCAAAGTCTGTATTATATAGGCCCCATTCTACAAACCATATAGAGTGGAAAGTTCTTTCGAAAGCATCCAATTTAATGTCGATTTCATTGAAGCTTTGTTTCTATACTGACAGAGAACAAAGAAGAAGTAAAGCGAAAGAAGAGCGAAAGGGAGGGCCAAAAAAAGAACAGCAAGAAAAGAGGTAATATTTATCACCAAAAATTTAAAAATAGCATTTATTACACAGGATTTCTAAGGGAATTGGTCCATTCCTGACAGCCTTAGACCCTAGTGTAAAATCAAAATATTTCTGATGTACATTACTTATATACATTTTATATATATTTTAATAGCAGCAATACTGCTGCAGATAGCTCAAAATTTTGCTTTGCATCAATATTACCACATCCTTTCTAGAAATTGTTCATTATAAAAAGAATATTATTTCTTTACATTTTCAGGAGATCAAGACTCAACTTGCTCAACCCGACAGTCAGACAATGTAGGAACCCTGACAGCTATTTCTGATAAGTTACTTTTAAGTGGCTAATTCTTCAACCTACAAACGAAGTATAAGTTGTTTATTTACACTTTGTTTCGCTTATAAGTGAACTATAAACCGCTCATTAGGATTTTATATGCAAATGAGGTGCTTCACTTTTTTTGACTTATAAGCCACTTGTACTTCATTACATTTGATGGCTCTTACAGTAACCTATACTTCACTTATAAGTCACTTATTAACGACTTTGAAGTACATGTACATGTACCGGGGTATTTATCATTAAGGCACTTAGAAGTGAAGTATAAACCACCTGTAATTGAAGCATAAGGCATTATTGACAGGTCTCTGTGATGACATTTCATACCGGTTGATGATCCAATATCAGGAATATACATCCAAATACTTATATTAAGGCTTTTCTTGTATTAACCTCATTCCAGTTCAATCTTGTTTTCATTTAAACATATTGTTGATCACTATTTAAAAAAAAAATTATGCATTTTTCAATTTATTTCAAAGATTGTACTGCAAAAGTTTTAAATATTGTGATTAAAATGAGAAATATTGTTGGTGAGCTAACAAAATAATACCAATTAGTCTCTCTTCATTTAAAAAAAAATGGATCATAAACATTTTTGTAAATGCATTGTACCGTACGGCAGGTTATTTTAGCGGGGTGCTAGTTTTGGCGTTTTGATGGTGGCCCGCTAAAATTTTAATCGCCAAAATATTTAGTACTCTTCTTAGTATTCATTTCCAAAGATCTGAAACCCTGTGTCCTCTAACATAAATAACGCAAAAATTATTGGCATACCTTTTAGGAGGCAAAACGCCAAATTTTAGACGCGCCAAGAAAACCCGCTATACGGTAAGATCTTGAACATGCCATAGAAATATCAATATGCAAGAGCATGCTCTAAGCACTATCAGTTTCTACAACGAGAGAAGCTATTGACAAAAAGCGGATGAAACAAGAATATCAACAATCTAATTTAAGGTTGAGGGGCAAATAATGAAAATATTTAATTTTCATGCTTCATTTAAAGACTTTTTTAATTAAATTATAAATTAAAGAGTTTTCCTTCCTGGCTGAGGGTCGGAGTCCTTTAATGATTGTAATAATAGATAATTCCTAAAAGAAAAAGAAGAACTTACTTACCTTTCCAATATGGGTCGAAGAACATAACAGAAAAATATCTTAAATGAAAGCCTTATATAAATTAAAAAAAAAATTATTTATAAAGGAATTCGATAAAGCTATTTTTCTTTCTTTTTTCACTGCATTGGCTAGTTCCTGACGGAGATCACTACATTTATCATTGATAACTTCGATAACATTTTCTGTGATAGAAATCTTTCACTGCATTGGCTAGTTCCTGACGGAGATCACTACATTTATCATTGATAACTTCGATAACATTTTCTGTGATAGAAATCTTCGAATACTTCAGATTGAACTCTGAAATGTTTAAAATAAGTCATTTAAATTTTAAATCAAAGCCAATTTAAATAAAACATTCACTTTATCTGCAAAATCTGAGATGTATCATGGTTTTCTTTTTTTTAATTTGCCTTCTGACATTGAAATAAAATATATAAAGTGTAACATTCAAGCAAAAACAGAATATATAACTCACATTTTTTTTTCAGTTTCCTTCTGTCTAAGAAAAAAAAGTCATGCAGAAAAATGTGTGTTTTGAAAAAATTAATCTGTAAATCGGTCGGGAGGTCTAAAGGTTAATTGTATTTTAGTGCCATCACTTTTATATATGGATTGTTTTCATGTACATACCTATGATCGCATCTATTATATCTGGATTAAGAGTATTTCTGTCATTATTGGTCTTTCCCATTGCACAACTCTGGCTGAAGGTCTTAATGTCGAAGTGAACCACAAGCAGTAGTGCCACTGCCCCCATGTTTTCCGTTCAGGGAACCAAATCCACTATCTGTAATGATGCTCTTTCACTTTGGGGTGAATGCATGTACAGTAAAATCACAAATTTTCGAGGGCTCAAATTTTCATGGTTCGAGGAAAAAAAATATAAGTTCGTGGGGATTTAATTTCGTGGATGAAGAATCAATGTGTTGTAACATCTGTGAACAAAAATTCATGGAAGACAAAAATGTGTGGGTCTCTTCATACAACGAAAATTAAACCCCAACGAATATAAGTGATTTCACAGTATTTGTTTATTGATTGATATGATATAAAGACACCTTGTTATTGTCATTATATGATAAAAGTTTGACCAGTGCAAATTCGTTTGGTCATGAGAATTAAATTGTTTTATAAATTAAACTGTCTGTCTGAATGACCTGCGATGATCTTTCTTTTTCGTGAAGACAAACTAGCTATAAAATTTGCTAGTGGGCAAAAAAGTAAATGAGGTTTACTGACACTGTATATAGTTTTTTGACCAGCAAGTAATCGAAGATCTGTAGCTAAATATCAAGGATAGTTTAATTACAGTGCAATCAAGGTAAATACAGTTCCTACTTCATACGAGTTGCTGAACTTCATTTAATTATAAATGTAAACAGACAGTGCACTGCTTGTGGATACCCATCTAGAACATCGATCTCAATCTATAATAGTTTTTTCATTGAAATTATATATTTTGTAACATGAATGAAAGACCTGACAGGAAACTGAAAAGCATGTCCCTCTTATACATGCAAGGTCACAACTCTAAGAATCTATCGGCACTTTGTTATAAAGTAGCAATTTATAGCACATTCTCTGTTTTTTAACAACTAGTAAAAATAATATGAAAAAAACTTACCATGATC
Source organism: Saccostrea glomerata (assembly GCA_003671525.1). Lineage (NCBI taxonomy): Eukaryota > Metazoa > Mollusca > Bivalvia > Ostreida > Ostreidae > Saccostrea > Saccostrea glomerata. Next base: position 263,875 of record PRKT01000666.1, read on the forward strand.
GCTTATATAAGTTGCTTTCACTCTCCTCTTCGAATGGGTCATTTTGTATTTCAATGAAATTGCATTAAACCGCCAAAATTACTCGGGGGATCACTGTCATAGGAACGCTTGAATCATCGTCGAATAATTATTTTATTTGAAGCTTTATTAAGATCACAACTGAAATCTATTTGAAACAAACGCTTTTCATTATGAGCAATCACAATCGTTTTCCTGATCCGGATTGTACTAAAACGTGACTTCCAGTTGAGAATTAAATTACGACCTAACGAAGTTGTTTAGTGGTGTAATATTTCTGATTGAGTAAATCTTAGAAGGTAAGGGATATTAAGATAGCGCTTAATATATGGAATTTTAACGTGAGAGTCGTACAGCCTGCAAAACGTATTAACTATGATGTTTGACTCCTTAGTTAAGCCTTCCCGGGTGAAATGGTCCTAAGAAGAGATTTATTCCTTTGTCATTTGAGGATGCAGAGCTTAGAAATACAAGGTTAAGTTCATTTGTGTTAATATCGAAAGCCTGTACATTTTATGTGTATTGATGGAAGTCCTGTATATTCAGTGTGTAGATAGAAGACGGGTACTTCAAATTTCAGCAGAATACCGCTTAACTCCTCACACCTCCTGTTCTAAATTTAAAAGGACATAAAACAAATCATAGTTATCGTGCATTTCCAAGTACCGTAATACTAGGACCTAATGTTACATCTTGGAAGGGATAAAAAAAAAATTTTGCAACATCATCGAAGAATACTTCTGCTGCTGGGATGGCACCCTTCATATGTTTAACACTGCTGACAAGAAAGCAAAAAAAAACGTACCAGTATGAAAATGAAAAGGCATCAGATGGAACAATAAAAATTTAAAGATAATATTGAAAAAAAAATTATCCATAAAAACAGAAGTTTTTTTTTTTAAATAAAAGCCAGAACGAAAGCTTACAATAAAAAATAAATGATGAAAGAATAAGATTGTTATTCTCTGTATGCCTTGTATGATTCATAATACGATATTGATACTTCTATACTTGACATTCTGCCTTTGACCGATTCGCAAAAAAGTCTATGTTAGCTGAAGTGATTTGTTTTATGGCTCTAGTGAATTACTGGAAAATATTTAAATGCCTCAGAACTGTTTTTTTCAAATTCTAAACTTAAAGTAAAAAGCACTGAAGGCAATTTGTCCGCTTGTCACAGTTGTTCAAATCGATAAATGTTGTCTGCTGTTGTATCCTTCTACTTACTACGTTGATTTAAAAAAATATATGGCATTTTATATGATATATTAAGTTTATTTTCTATAAAAAGAAAAACTAGTTAGATGTTAGAAAACGACTTTATACACTTAAATATTTGATGAATTTAATTTTCATTACTGATGTAACCTGGTTATAAATGTAGTCTTCATGCGTGTTAAAAACAAGAGGCCCATGGGCCACATCGCTCACCTGAGCAATGTGGCTAGGTAAAAAGCAGAAATCAGTTTATTATTGAAAAGTTTAAACCCAATACTTATAGTAAGTAGCGGTAATGAGTTGTTTTCAGCTGATTCAATATATAGCGGTAATGAGTTGGTTTCGGCCAAAAAAATGTAGCGGTAATGATCGGTCAGATATTTGAAAAAATGTAGCAGTAATGAGTTGAAGTTTTTGGTGATGTAGCGGTAATGTTGACCTCCCATGGTAAAGTCTGTTAAATTACTTTTGAATACAAAAACATCAGACAATGATCTGAGCCTCATATCTTACCTGGATATTAATCTTCTTTCAATTGGCTGTAGTGAATTCATTATTTCCTTGCTTCCTTTGTCTTTGGACCTTTGTAAATAAGAAGCAGTCAACATCTTCCAGTCTCTCCCCCTCTTCTTTTGTTGAACACAGTGACTCTGCAAAGCATGGCCATAGCCAATTCTCTCCATGTCGAAAGACTAGGATTCACTTTGAGAAGAGATGCCGTTTCTTCCATTTTCTTCATGGTGTATTTGCGAAGGTTGACTATGTCATCTGTGAGATTGATTGATTGATTGTATATTGTTTAACGTCTCTCTCGAGAATTTTTCACTCATATGGAGACGTCACCGTATGCCGGTGAAGGGCTTCAAATTTTGACCTTTACTCGGCACTCAGGGCCATTGAGCAGTGAGGGATCTTTATCGTGCCAACGCCTGCCGCTGACACGGGACCTCGGTTTTTAAGGTCTCATCCGAAGGACCCGCAACTTTCACTTCAAAGTGCCGAGCGCATGGCGAAGGAACAGTTGCTACCCATTTTAACGACTAGGTCAGTCGCGGCCGAGATACGAACTCACGACCTCCCGATCACGGAGCGAGCGCTCTACCGACTGAGCTACCGTGAACGGTGTCATCTGTGAGAGGAAGAACACTTGGTTCGTTAAATTTTCTTTCCTGTAATGTTTGAGAGGCATGAGTCGCAATGGACTCAGTCCATTCACTTTCATGCAGCACAAGGTAATCTTCTGCCTCCTTTCTTGCATTGAAATCACTATTTCTTATAGCTTGCGCTCTCTTCACTACGGCTAACTTCTTCAAGGAATGTCCAAGTTTGGGTGCCATTGATGGTTTGCTGTACAAAGGACACCCTCTATCACTTTTATCCTCACTCTCCCCTTTGCAAAGAAGTTTTACTGACTTGACTATATCGTCAAAATATCTTGGGCTGATAAAGTCAAAGAACTCTTCTGGCCCCTCACAGTTATCTTTAAGTACGGTAAGAAGTCTAGACAGTTCTCTGAGCTTTTGTCTAACATTTGAAGCTCTGGATAATCCAACTCTCTGCAACTTCATTGTCCCCAAGAGCATCAGTCCTGTATCTTTTCTAATGGTGTTTGTAATTTGGTCACTCTTCATGTTGCTCAATACTTGTAATAGGTCTTTATCAACCTTTGTTGACAAAGCTCCTAGCAATAAGGTTTTGGATTCTTTTTGAATCATACGAATTCTTTTCTGATCTTCCTCTTCAGAACCTTCAGTGTTGTTGGTGTTGGGTGCAAATAAACATTTCTTCTAATGCTTCCACAATTCACTAGATTTAAAGAAACCTAAACAGGAAGGACATTTTTTTTGCTAAAATTTCGGCTACTTCCACTTCATTATTTTCCAGATGGTTACTTAACTTTGAAAATAAACCTCCACAAAAGTAACAGGATTGTCTTTCGATTTATTTTTTCTCCTTTTGCCCTCTCCTTGATTGGGCGAATTTAAAACAGGACGAATTCAAATTACAGGTGATAATTTCCTTAAACAGAACTTTGACTGAGCTAATTATGTTCCCCAAACGGAGTTTGGGAACATATTGTTTTTACTCGGTTTCTTATTATTATTATTATTCTTTTTTTTCTTCTTTGTTCTCCGGTACTTTTTTGTCCGCGAGTGTTCTCAGAAACTGTTCACCCAACTGACCTAAAACCTTTTTAGGGTTAATAGGTGTGTAGTGTAGGTGTGCGGAACGAAGGTCATTTTGCGCGCATACGCATGCACGTGCGCAGCAATCTGATTGGCTTAAACTTTAAATGGCTATAACTCCCTTGTTTTTCAACCAAACAGGATGGGATTTAGAATATAGATAGACATAATGAACTCCTACAAGAAGGTATGGTCATCATGCACGTGCATGCACGTGCGTGCACGTGAAATGAGTAAAATTAAAAATACGCTTAAATGAGTGTATTTTTTTTTAATACTTCTGGATTAAATGCTTTGATATTAAGTATATTAAAATATATAGATAGTGTACACAAGATGAAATGGTCATGACGCACATGCATTCACATGAGCACGCGTGTAATGCTAAGATTTAAATATATTTTGTATTCTTCTTGGAAAACGTTGTTTAAGTCTGAATTGCATAAAGTATGTCTTATTTAATAGAACTTACAGGTAATATGGCACCAAAAGGGAGTTGGGGAGCGTTTGGGGAACATCTGTAACGGTCCCCGTTACAATTAGCCCTAGTTTAAAATGGGTCAAAATTGTTTACAAGTTCTAAAGGAGGAAAATAACAAGGGGCAAAAATAACACTGTATACAGTAATGCATTTTCACAATATAGTAAATATAGCCCGACCCTAGCACTAGAACCCCTGACCCTCGGGTCATGAATTTCATAAATTTGGTAGAGGACTCAATACTCATTACATTCATGCCAACAGTTGGACTGCTTGATGTCCAGCAGTAAAGAAGAAGATTTTTACAGATTTCATTAATTTTAGTGGTTTTGGCCCCAGGAACAGGAGCAGAGCAAACACAGACCTCCAAAACATCAGAGGTGGGATCAGGTGCCATGGAGGAGTGAGCATCCCCTGCTGACCAGTCACACCCGGCGTATGCTCCTTGTCTTTATCCGAATATAACAGGAAAATCTGTCATCAATTCCGTATATAAATCATAGACTAACAATTAGTATGAAAAAATATCAGTCAGTTTGACTCAGTGATAAATTTGCTTGTCATTTAACAGATCTGCACGATTTCTAAATATGGAAGTCAAGAACAATAACCGAAAGTTGCTATAAATGTACATCAAGTACACGTAATTGTTTTTCTGTCCAATCAGACAACAGCATTTTTACACACCCCCAAAACATATTTTAAAAGAACAAAAAGATAACACGTGCTTTTGTGTTTTTCCTCAAAAAGATTTGTTTACAAAAAAATCTGTAGAAGTAAGATGAAAACTTTTGAAGAATATGGTATTCCCCACATTTTTACCGTGAACAACATTGACATTTAAATCTCGGTAAAGAAAAAAAATAATGCACGATAGAATGTAATCGTTTACAGAGGTATAAATCGCACCAGCAAGTTTTTATCAAGTTCAATCATAAATTTACCAGAATATATTATATGATGGTAAATATATTTTTGCTTAGCCGTCCTATATCATCGATGATGCTTAAATTCCATGTGTATAAATCAAGTGTTTATCGTATGGAGTATACACATATAGTTTTGCATTATCACGGGTTTCGTGAGCGCCGAATACTTAACTATGCGGCCTTTAAATGGGCATAAGGAAAGGCGTTTAACGTGGAGAAAAGAGAATCCTGTAATTATACATGAATGCGTTTTATCCCAGTATCTTACCTCGCATATCAGAAACTGTGTGGACTACTAGTATTCTGTAATAAACACTCAAAAATAATAAAGAATGTTATCTTTTCGATAAGATTTTTATGTCAGGCTCTAAAAACTGAAAATTCACCTTATTTATATAATTTTTTTAACGTAAGTAAACTTTTGGGATTGCTAACTCCTAGAGACACATTTTTTTTTATCCCACTTAGAACGCATTCCAAGCTTTCAAGTCGTGCTTGTTCACGGTAGAATTATCATAAATATTATATTATTCCCAAATGCGCATAAAGTTTACAAAAAGTTTGTTCTAAAAAAATCTTTTGAGCAAAAAACTTAAAAACCACGTGTTTTATCTATTCCCTCATGGGTTTGTCTAAATGCTGTTATCTGATTGGTCAGAAGGATTAGTGCCTTGTTTATTCTGTGTATTAATAGCAATTCAAGGTTATCGTTCTTGACTTCCTTATTTAGAAATCGTCCAGACCTGTTTCATTTTCAGTAATTCTTAATTAACTCCCCTAGAAAGAACAAACTTGAATCCCCTTCACCCAATGATGCTTTTATGTTGTGGCAAGTTTGGTACAAACCACTGGGTGAAAAGTCCAGTTTCCGCAAAACTGAAACTATATGGAAACCTTGCTGAAACTTGGCGTTGAAGTTTCCTGTATGGTTTCCGCAATGCGGAAACTATATAATAGTTTCAGCAAGTTGCTGTAGTGTTTCCGTATGCTGAAACTATTAGGTTTGCTTCCAAATAGTTTCCGCAAAACGGAAACCAATGTAAAATTTAATGAAATGTCAATTTAACGATACTTTTTAGTTTCAGTAGGTTTCAGTTTCCGGAAACTATTGATTTCGATTCCATATGGTTTCCGCATGCTTAAACCGAACTGAAACTTTTTCTATTATTTTTTTTTCAAAAGGGTGGAAAAATCAACTCATATGATCTTTTTACTATTGATTTCGATTCTGTATGGTTTTCGCATGCTGAAACCGAACTGAAACTGCTTTTTATTATTTTTTTTTCAAAAGGGTAGAAAAATCAACTCATATCATATTTTTATTTACTTAGACATTTTAAAAAATGGTTTTTTCTTTAAATATCTAATAGTTCATATTCAGATTTTGCGATGTGCTCTGTGTAAACTTACACATACCGATATTGATATCAATGATAAGCACTTTATACAAGATCCTTGCTTCATAGTAATTTATTTCATATTGTGCTGGAATTAAAAAAATTATCATATTTAAACAAAATCGATTCCTCTCACAAGGATTTTCTACATTACCCAACTCGAGACTCCCCCTCGGGAATGGATTCTTTTCATAACATACATCATTTTCACAAAATATTACTTCCGTATGAGAAGAAATCAAGGGTTATATATGGAGGTTCCTCTGTCTTCAATTACATTTAATATTAATTTGTTTAAAAAAGAAAATTAGTTTGTCTTCATGGTGCATGAAATACAGAAAATTACGAGAGCGAACGTTTACATTATCTGAGATAGCAAGATTTGCATTTATATTCCTAATACATGTATCTATATTCCTTAATGGATATCATTTCAATAATTCAATTTGTTAACAACACATACTGACTAGGAAGCCTTTTTTACTATTCAGTGTTCGACATAGATTTATAGTGCAATAGTTACTAGTTGTTTTTTAATTACATTAATTTAATATCTACAGATATGTATTTTTATCTCCGTTCTCATGAATACATTTTATTTGTTTAACAGGCGTTAATCTTATTCGTAAGCCGCGGGTTTACAGTATAAAAGATATTGCAAGAAAAATAAATAGAAAAACTTTTAAAAATCATGGAAAATCTTTCTGGAGTTATAGTCATTATTAAAGCATTCTCTTTTTTCATCATAGGGTTAAATTATATTGATTTTTTGTCAGATGGTATCAAAAACGTTGCTCGATGACGTCACAGTGCATCAAAACAAAAATTGAGAGAATGTGACGACGGCGTAGCAAGTATCCAGTTAACTGTGTTTAAGAGGCAAATACTTTATAAATTGTTAATGATTTATTAGAGGAAATATGCAATGATAGGGGGTTCAGGTAACCCGACTTACCTGTGTGATCGTGCCATTTACACACAATTGATCGATGTTTATAAACGTAATTTTTACATTATTATTCACATTTATCTAGAAATTAAATATAATGAATTTTTTCTACATTGTTTGAACTTTCGTATGATGTGTGTGTTATGTCATTCTGAAGAGTTTGCATTAAAAATTAATCCGGTCAAAGTTGTGCTAAAATTGGATACGGGGTTTCCCCTTTGATGTATGGCACTGTAATTTTGTTTCCGCGGCGTTGATAGCGTCATTTTGATTAGCTTTCCGGGAGGCGATTTTTAAGGAATTAACGACATTGACCTAACACAGGAAAGCTTACATTTTGAGGATCAACATTGTTAATGTTGCATCTCAATGCAATGTGCAGAAGTTTATGTATTTTCGTTTCAAAGGAAAGAGGTCAATTTTACTACGGTTTGTAATCGAAATATTTTTATGCAACATACACTATTAGAAAGCTGAGAAAATTTCCTATCTGAATATTGTTGTTCTGTAATAATTTCGGAAAATAATTCACCCGGATTCAAATCAAAAGTTGTCACCCCGACGCAACAGTTTCTATGTACTTTATTCATGCACACTTGTATCGTAAAACCACAAGAGAAAAAAAGAAATGTGACATTAAATAATATTAGGATCGACTTATTGGAAAAAAATCTATGCAAAATATTATCATTTCCTACAATGAACTATACATAAACAGGGTAAACAGGGACCTATATACTAACGGTCCCTGATATAAATGTACACATTTAATTCTGTAGCCAGGATTTCCTCTAGATTCTGAAATACATATAATGTACTGTATAATAACTGAATAGCCCTAAGTTCTTCTAACTAGGCCCTATAAAAATATTTTATAATTTTCTTTGTTGACATAATACTTTGTGAATATTTTTTTTTCAGTGAGTATAAATAGTTAGACTTCGGGAAAATGCGAGAATCATTCCATATCTGACATGAATATGGTACCCGCCGGTAGAAGCAGATGTCTGGGATAAACTTAACACTAAACTTGTCCAGGAAGCATGGATAATTTAGACTGAATATATACGGATTGATACCGAAAATTTGATATCATATATTTTAAAGACCGATCTATACAAATTTTAAATAAAGTTGTGAATTAACTGTAGTGAATTCTTTTTTTCCAATCTTTGCCATTTTCATATATTGACAGCTTTTTTCTTTGTGATGTCCAGACAGAACTCTGACTTTATATAGTGAGCATATTTAATTAAGATCACTATTTTTATAAATCCTTTAAAAGTAATAAATTGTAAAAAACTTATAAAAATTCATTATTTTTTTCCTTAGATTTTGAAAGCATTTTATCAGAAAGACTGTATCGGCCATTTTCACTATTGGCGGCCATATTGGATATTTTGCTGCCATCTTGGATACTTTTTAGCTGGCATGGAAACAGAAAATTAGGGCTTGCCTAGACCTTTCCAAAAATATATAGTTTGCCATACTTCCAAATAAAATTAGACTCCTTACTTAAAAAACTACCTAGATTTAACGAATTTTTCTTCCTTTCAAGTGCCATCAATAGGTCCTCGTTAATAGTTAAATTACCTTACATAAAATAGCAGTATTCACAACATTGATAATTTCATAACTTCTGTTCTACTTAGAATTTTTTCACCAAGTAAAGTTTTTTTTTATATTTCTGAATGTGTCCATGTGTGTGCTACAATATATTTATTTGAATATATCTCATCAAACATTTACACCTGAACCCCCTAGCAATGATCTAGTATACTAATTTTATAGACGTGTGTTTTTCTTCACTGAAGACAGCAAGCAACATCCCGATGTAAGCCGGGATTTTCCTCTGATATTCTTGACAATATAAAAGAAATGCAAATATAAGTAATAAACAACGATTATTTAGTGAACATGGCGTTATGAATAGCAATAGCTGTGCTGGCATATTTTCCATGATGCGCTAGCGCGCATCATGGAATATGCCAGAAGAGCAATTGCTATTCATAACGCCATGTTCACTAAATAACGTTGTTTATTTCTTCAATATTTGCATAACCACTGCTCTCTCTCACTATGAACATGTAGCCATCAACTGCGTTCATAGGACTATAGACGCAATTGCTTCTGCTATGAGTGCAATTGCTCTATCTTGTAGAACAAGCTCTACTACACTTAGAAGTCGTGTTGAGAAGTATATATATGAAACGTTTCGTAAAAGGACTAAAAATAAGTTTTTAATAATATTTTTTGGAAAAAAATGAATTCAGAACAATTTAAAATTGCTGTTTGATATCTTTAAAAATTTAATTTTGGTCAATGTATTTAATTGTAATTTAAAACTTTTTAAAAATTGAATAGAACTCCATATTTATATTTTTTCGTATCATGCATACTTGTACAAAGAACGATAACTCTTCACACTTGGGTAATAACAAACAGAAAGAGAAAATCTCTTCAACTAGTAGATCTATATCTATTTCAAGAAAAAAATAAATAGAAAAAGTACCCAAAAAATCACAGAAAAGTATACTTGAGTAACAATCATTATAAAATCTTTCTCATTTTTATCATAGTGTTAAATAATTGATTTTTTGTCAAAGGATTTCAATAACGTTGATCGATGACGTCACGACTGCATCAAAACAAAAATTAAGAGAATGTGATGACGGCGCTGCTTGTATCCAGATAACTGTGTTAGAGAGGGAAATACTTTTAAAATTGTGATTTATTAGAGAAAAGGAGTATTGATCGGGTGTACTGATTTTAAAGCCGTATGTGTTTTCTTTACTGAAGACAGAAGAAGCTTAGTCCTTATGTAAGTCAGGATTTCCTCTGATATTCTTGACAACATCAAAGAATGCAAATATAAGTAATAAACAACGATTATTTAGTGAACATGGCGTTATGAATAGCAATAGCTCTGCTGGCATATTTTCCATGATGCGCTAGCGCGCATCATGGAATATGCCAGCAGAGCAATTGCTATTCATAACGCCATGTTCACTAAATAACGTTGTTTATTTCTTAATTAAAGGAAATTGCATTTTTCTTTTCACTTTTCTGTTTGCATATATAATATTTCATCTTGAAATTAAATGTTCCATAGCAACCACAGCAACAAAAGCGCTTAGGGTAATTTTTGGCTTGTGCACTGTTGTAAAATATTCTTGAAATTTTGTCATGAAAATGTGATTATAAGCACATACAACAACGTAACAAGTATCTTATGAAAAGAATATTTTGTTCTTTATTAACGGCATCAACACTCAGTTAAATGGTTTATTATAATGACACATTTTATCAGCAATCATAAACATTAAGTCAAACACCTAGTCCATCTGACCATTATGACTATGTAAACAAAAAGTCACAATACAATAATACATGAACTATGACATTTATTAAATATTCCTTTCCTTTCCTTTAATGCACCAGTTTAAACCCTGGGTTTTATTTTATATTTTATTTGACTTACTCTTTTTCTTGTAAAAAAAAAGTATATGTATTGATGGGCAATAAATTGATCAAAGGAGCATCATTATACAATCTACTAAATAATCTATTAATAATTTAAAAGTCACACGAACCATAAAATTATGTTGGAAACATATTTTCTCTGAGGATAAAAAGGTATGACTCAAAATAGTCTCAACTTTACATTTCAAAAGCCAACCTGACACATATAAAAAATTAACCTTGTTCATTTTCCATAATTTATAACATTACAAGTGAAACAAGTTTTCTTCAAATAAAAACTTTGACATAAGAAGAAACAAGCAAATTCAAGGAATTGTGGTCCCCCGCTTTCAGTGTCTTTGTGGGTAAGATGTCATTTTTTATGACACATTGTGTGTAATATGAACACCCTATCATATGTCATTTATTTAGAATTCATCACTGAACTCCAAGGTCAAGGTCAAAGGGTTAAAGTTTTTGGTATCCGATAAGTCTTCTCACAAGGATTACACATGTGAAGTATGAAATCCCTAGCCCTTACCATTCAAAACTTATGGTAAAGGTTAAAGTTTCTTCATAAGTACGAAAAATCTCTAAGGTCAAGGTCAAAAGATCAAGGTTGTTGATATCAAATGAAAGGTCTTGCCACAAAGAATACATATGTGAAATATGAAAGACCTAGTATCTACTGTTCAAAAGTTGTGGCAAAGGTCAGAGTTTTTGAAAAGTAGGTCAAACCCAAGGTCAAGGTAAAAGGGTCAAAGATCTTGGTATCCAATTAAAGGCCTTCTCAAAAGGATTACATATATGAAGTATGAAAGCCCTAGCCCTTACCGTTCAAAAGTTAATGTCAAATTTAAAGTTTTTTCATAAGTACGGAAATCTTAAATGTCAAAAGGTCAAAGTTGTTGAAATCCAATGAAAGGTCTTGTCACAAAGAATATATATATGTGAAATATGAAATTCCTAGTATCTACCATTAAAAAGTTATGGCCAAAGAAAAAGTATTGAATTTTTGGTATAAAAAGTGGGTCAAACTCCAAGGTCAAGGTCAAATTTGGTGGTACCCAAAGAAAGGTCTTGTCACAAGGAATACACATGTGAAATATGAAAGTCATAGCTGTACTAAATCAAACGTTATGGGCAAGGTTAAAGTTTTTGTGACGGACAGACTGACGGACAGATTAATGAGATTAAAAGAGTAATATTGACTAGATATCAGACAATTTAACACTCAACTATTTATGAAAAAGTAACTAATACATTAAAATGAATAAATGGAAAAAGTCACATGAAATTTGTGTCTTAATTTGCATGCATCATCTTTTCAATGATGAAGTATTATTTTTTCTCATTATTATTTCTCTCATTTGACATAGTAACATAGCATTGAAAAACAAATTAGAAGTAGCTATATGAAACAAGCAAATTCAAAGAATTGTGGTCCCCCGCTTTCGGTGTCTTTGTGGGTGAGATGTCATTTTTAATGTCATTTTGTGTCTGATATGAACGCCCTATCATAAGTCATCTATTTAGAAATTATCACTGAACTCCAAGGTCAAAGGGTAATGTTCTTGGTATCCAATGAAAAGTCTTCTCAAAAGGATTACATATGTGAAGTATGAAAGCCCTAGCCCTTACCATTAAAAAGTTATAGTCAAGGTTAAAGTTTTCTCATAAGTACAAAAAATCTCATTGGTCAAGGTCATAAGGTCAAGGTTGTTGGTATCAAATGAAAGGTCTTGCCACAAAAAATACATATATGAAATATGAAAGTCCTGGCATCTACTGTTCAAAAGTTGTGACCAAGGTCACAATTTTTGAAAAGTAGGTCAAACTCCAAGGTCAAGGTCCAAGGGGCAAAGGTCTTGGTGTCCATTGAAAGGTCTTCTCACAAGAATTATATATATATGAAGAATGAAAGCCCTAGCCCTTACCTTTCAAAAGTTATGGTCAAGGTTATAGTTTTTTCATAAGTACAGAAATCTCCAAGGTCAAGGTCAAAAGGTCAAGATTGTTGGTATCCAATAAAAGGCCTTGCTACAAAGCATACATGTGTGAAATATGAAAGTCATAGTACCTACCTTTCAAAAGTTATGGCCAAAGTAAAAGTTTGAAATTTTTGTGTAAAAGTGGGTCAAACTCCAAGGTCAATGTCAAAAGGTCAAATTTGGTGGTACCCAAAGAAAGGTCTTGTCACAAGGAATACACATATGAAATATGAAAGTCATAGCTCCACTGAATCAAAAGTTATGGGCAAGGTTAAAGTTTTTGTGACGGACGGACAGACTGACGGAGAGACGGACGGACAGACGGACGGACGGACAGACGAATGAGATTTAATGTCCCCTCGCTTTCGCGAAAGCGGGGGACAATTAAGGTACATTTGTATATATAAATAAATTTGAATCAGAGAGATTGGCTATGATAATGAATGTTCAAATAGTGATTGAGATAACATGAATTATTATTATGCATTCCATATATATATATATAATGATCTAGTCATAAAAACATTGTTGATTTAAAAATTATAAAAATACAAATAACTTAACCTTTCCCAGCGAAAAGCGAAAATGGGAAAGATTATATAATTGAATGAGAAAAAAAAAAGAAATTTATCCATGTTCACAATTTTTTTCACCTTGAATAATTAATGTGAAAAAATCATCATTCAATGATAAAATTGCATGTGCTTAACATTGTTTAACAGTATACAGAGAACCTCATGCAGATTGACATAATCATCTTAAGGAAGGCAGCACTTCTTTCACTGTTTTGTATTTTTAAATATATAATGACATGTTTCTGATATCAAATTTTGATTTTTTTTAACTTATACTTTTTTCAAGATTTAGAATTATCCCCCTTTATTGACTGGCCATGCAATGACCTCCTCTTTTCATTTACCTACATGTATAAACTTGAAAACATTTAATTGAAAACAAAATGAGTTATCTTATTACACCCAAATCATTATGAATATTATATGTTCAAACATTCATAAAGACAGACTAACAAATAATGTGATATGACACTAATAAATGCCTTGCACAATTCATGCTCACATGAAATGCAGATTTGCATAAGTGAGGCTGATCATGCAATTATGAATGAGGCCATGTTCAGCACAGTCATGTGTCCTTTGCAACATTAGCTGATTCCTAGAGACCCGGTATTCCCTGAAGTCTGTTTGCAAACGATATACACAGTCACATAATTGTCAAAGTTCATGTAATTTTTTCCTAATGTCATTCTCCTCGAGAGTCGACAGAACTGCAACAAGATCCTCATCATATAAATGGTCATCAACTGCTGAGGTTATAGGTCCCCTTCTTGAAGCAAGAGCTAATTTAGAAAAGTATGAGGTTATCTGTGAAGGCTGAAGATATTCCTCTGCTGTGAAGCTCTTTGAGCCGTCAGCGTTTCTTCAATTTCTCAACTTTAATGCAGCTTCTGTAGGAGTAATTCTGTTTCCTGATGTTTGGCCTGTGCTAAAAAAAGTGTTCAAATACTCTTTGACCTTTTCGGATTGACGAACAAATTTTCTATTTCTTTTAAGTGTCCATCCCATCTCCAACCTTTGCCTTGTTCCTTCCATTGTAGATGTTTCTCTTGATTTTTCAACATTTCTTAAGGATATGTTAATATCCTTACAGACCTCTGCCTATTTTATCTTGATTTCATCATAGGTGGACTTTCTCTCCAACTTATAAATATTTATAAATATGGGGTCCAAACTGTATATGGGTCTCTAAAGGGGAAAACGTTTGGTACTGCTTTATGCATCCAACTTCTGGACATATGTACATAAGGGCTTGATGTTACATGTATCTTGGACTGCATAGAACCTTTTTCCGACTTCGCCAACACCTCCAATGTCTGTTCTTCCTGTTCTTTTATTTCTTGACTCTGAAACCTTTCCAGATGGTACAGTTTCTCCGAAATCATCATGTATTAACAAATTGGTTGGACCTTGGGCACAAGACATTTTTCTCACCTGAAAATGATATTGAAACTCATGATTTTTTTTTTTATTTTATGAATTTTTGCTCGTTGTAGACCTCATCTTTATTGCAACCATGGAAATATAGGATTTTTTTTTAATTGATACTGACAAAAACACAAGTTTTTGGGCTGCAATATTGACCCCATTGTTCTACAAAGAGTTTCCCTGGTGGTTTGAACAGAATTTTTGTAATGTATCCTACCAAGGTACCAATTGATATCTTGATTTAATAAAAATCACACATCTGTTGCTTTGTGGAAGTTTGCTAAATATATATTGACCCCATTGTTCTACAAAGAGTTTCCCTGGTGGTTCTTGAAAAGATTTTTTGTAATGCATCCTACCAAGGTACCAATTGATATCTTGATTTAATAAAAATCACACATCTGTTGCATTGTGGAAGTTTGCTAGATATATATTAACGTATGCAGTGATTTTTGTATAAATTTTGCAATTACGCACAATGGATTCTGTCAAAGTAGATAATCTACCTCTGAAATTGGTACATTCCTTCCAGTGCCAATATTGTATGCTCTGTAAGTTGTAAGTCCAGTCTCAGTTAATTCCACTTTGGATATTGCTTGAACTCCCTTCCATTTGTGCGAGAAAATTTGGTGAGAGGCTGTGTCAACTTCAACTTCTGCTGCATTACACCCTACAACTCCTTTTCCGCTGTGTATGGCTCGTTTCATATCCATCGGTATTTCAATGTTGCTACCAGATGCGACAAACATTCGCATTTTGCATCTCATGTGGGCAATTTTGGCGTCGCAGTATGATTTTCCCCACTGTGCTTCGCTATAGTCATATCTGGATATGAAGACTCCTACAAGCAAGAAAAATTATTACAAAAATGTTTGTCCATTTATCAACATTTTGCAGTGGCATGCTTAAGGACAGATGATACAAACAAATTTTTTCTTTAAAAAAGATTTAATATCATGTCACAGGTTTAAAAATGTGGATGGTTCTTAAAAATTGTTCTCCTAAGAACTGGAATATGAACAAGAGGCCCAGGGGCCACAGCGCTCACCTGAGCACATCGGGCTTGAATTTACTCCACCCCCCCCCCCCTCCAAGCGTTCATCATTTGAACAAACTAGAATCTACACTACCTGAGGATGATTCCTTATAAATAACACTAATCATAGCTTTGAAGTACTTGAAAAGAAGATTTTAAAAGGTTTCCCTATATATCCCTATGTAAAACTTGGGTCGGCCATTTTGGCCCCACCCTAGCCCCGGGGGTCATGATTTGAACAAACTTGAATCCACACTACCTGAGGATGATTCCACATGAGATTCATCTTTCCTGGCCCAGTGGTACTGGAGAAGAAGATTTTTAAAGATTTTTCTTATATATTCCTATGTAAAACTTGTGTCGGCCATTTTGGCCCCACCCTTTCCCCCCGGGGTCATGATTTGAACAAACTTGAATCTACACTACCTGAGGATGCTTCCACATGAGTTTCATCTTTCCCGGCCCAGCGGTTCTGGAGAAGAAGATTTTTTAAAAATGCCATTAATTTTTAACAAATTCATAATTATCTCCCCTTAGAAAAGGGCGTGGCCCTTCATTTGTCCAAACTTGAATCCCCTTTACCCAAGGATACTTTGTGCCAAGTTTGGTTGAAATTGGCCCAGTGGTTCTTGAGAAGAAGATAAAAATGTGAAAAGTTTACGACAACGACGACGACGACAACAACGACAGACGACGGACAAATTTTGATCAGAAAAGCTCACTTGAGCCTTCGGCTCAGGTGAGCTAAAAAGACTTGGAAAGTATTGGTAATATTTCAATGAAAAAACAAAAATAGACAAATCACATTCAGTAAAGGTCTACAGGTGAAAACAAATTTCAGAATATGTTAACATGGTGCAAAAAGTGTAATATAAACTTAAGAAAAATATACCAAGAAAGGTGAATTTTATTAGGAAAAGCTAAAAATCAGATGTGATATTACTATTTTTTGTCATTTTGGTCTTCCTCTTAAAATTCACCTGGCTTGGTATAATTTTCTAAAGTTTATATTACACTTTTAGCACCAAGATAACATATTCTGAAATTTGTTTTAACCTGTAAACCTTTACTGAATGTGATTTCTCTATATTTGTTTTTTTATTGAAATATTACTAATATTTTCCAAGTCTATTTCATTTCCAGTTCTTTGCAGAAAAAATTCTAAGAACCATCCACTTTTCTAAACTTGTGACATGATATTAAATTTTTTTTCAAAGAAAAAATTTGTTTGTATCATCTGTCCTTAAAATATTGTAAAATAATGCCAAAATCCTTATGAAAATATTTTCAGGTGATGGAAATTCCTATAATTATGAGAGTTTAATAAATTTACCAGTGCGATTACTGATTCCCTCAATGGCCTGCCACAAATGCCCACAATGATAGCAGCCAGCATTGTCAGATCTTAAATAAGCCTCTGTAATGTTTGGCATTCTCATAGGTAATGTTTTCAAAATGTGTTCCAGTATGGAAGCAACTGCATACCAGTCTTGTTTCACAGATTGAAATATGTGAGCATATGTTTCATGCTGAAAAAAAATGAATTAATGAAACAAATTAGTCTCCATAGCCAGTCTGTAACATAAGCGTTGGAACCCTGGGGAGGGGGGGGGGGGGGGGGGGGGGGGGGGGGGGGGGGGGGGGGGGGGGGGCTAAGGGGGGCTTAGCCCCCGCCCAACTTTTTCTGCAAATATATACAATATCATATAGGCATTCAAAATTTGAGTTTACCTTTTTTTGTTGGTTTAGTCCCCCACTTTCAATTAGTCCCCCACTTTTAATTTGCTTCTGAAGCCTATGTGCAATAAACACGTGTAAATTGAATTTTAAAAGAAATAATGCAGTTATTGCTATATATTTACAATGTATTTTCGCAGTAATTAATTGCTATATATTTGCTATGTATTTTTGCAGTTATTAATTTCTATAAATTTGCTATGTATTTTCGCACCAATTAATTTCAGTATATATTCAAGAGTTGGCTTACTTTCAGTGTACCATCAGCCCCTTTAAAAATACACACAGACACATGCCAGCTGATGCCTCTTTGTCCATAGAAATCAGACTGTATTTCTCTGAAGTAGGAGGGCAGAAATTTTTTAGCCCAATCCATGACTATTACTATCTGGCTGCTGGTTAGATTCTCTAAGTTCTGTATTCTAGCTGTTTAAAAAATTGAAAAGCCTTACTGTTAATAGCTTTACCGCTGTAATATTTAGGAAAACCAAGATCAATGAAACAAACATTTGTTTATGATATTTTTTAATTTCACAGACATTTATGTTTACATATGACTCTAAGCATTTCCCATTTAACAATCTCTTACCTTCATCTTGATTTAAGATGTGGCTTTTCCAGTCAACTATATATCTTGTTTTCAACTATTTCTATTTCCTTCAATGCCCTTATTTTCTTCTCTTCATCGTGCATTGAAAATTATGCAAAATTACCAGTATGATTTAAAATGTTCATCTGGATACCAGACATAATCAAGATTAAAATTCTGAGTCAAGTTACTGGCAAACATAAATTATGACTGTAAGATTAGAAACCAAGGGTAAACCAAGCAGTTGTTCGCGAAAAAATTTAAATATGTTAATTTGCTTTGATGGAAAATGGAAATTTCAACAGGATATTAATTCTGTCTAAACAAACCAAAGTATTGCATAATATTTCCTTGACTCATAAACTAATCATTTTGTCTAATCTTATATATCTGTTGAACATATGTTTTGAATGAACAAAAATTAAATACTCACCATTTCTATTCAATATCTTAAAGTCAATATAAGGTCATGGAAAAGGTCACATCTGTCACAATGTATGTTATGGACATGATCACAGGGATTTTTCAGTAAAGAATCTGTTGGATCACTTAATGCCCAGTTGATGCAATGATCTGCACATTCGTCATTTTGTTTGATATGAAGCTTAAAGTCCGTCTTCATGTACAGTTTTGATGATTTGATTTTTGACAGAATTTCATCAATTTCATTTTTGTTCAGCACTGAACTCTGTGCCAGGTCTTTTGCAATCGATATAAGCTAATCATAATTAATGGGGCTATGCGAGAAGTGTCATTCCTGGATGCCTAAGAAATTATTGCCTCGTCACAAGTGCGGAGAACAGAAACAGTGTAAGATCTGTACGAAAATCGTCGATACCGATCATCAGTGCTACGTACAACAGAAGCCCCCGAAGAAGAAGAAGGGGAAAGACACCTTACAGTTTTACATCTATTTCGATTTCGAATGCACTCAGGAAACCGGCATTCACATCCCTAATCTGTGTGTGGCACACCGCGTCTGTCAACATTGCAATCAGTTAGACATAGACCAGCCCTGTCCTCATTGTCAACACATGGGACCCCGTCAGCACCTATTTCAAGGACCAGACACCTTAAAGAAGTTCATGGACTGGTTATTACAACCCACTACAGGTACTAAGAATTCCACTTTAGTACACGACGAGGCCATCATCATCGCCCATAACTTCAAAGGCTACGACGGACAATTCATTTTGAATCACCTGGTGCATTCCTCTTGTCTGAAACCTAACGTCATCATGAACGGCAGTAAGATCTTGTACATGGAAATATGCGGACTGAAATTCATCGACTCCTATAGTTTCTTACCGTTTGCATTAGCCAAGATGCCCTCCGCTTTCGGATTCGACGAACTCAAGAAAGGCTATTTCCCCCACTTTTTTAATACGGAACAGAACTAGAATTACGTAGGACCTTATCCACCGGCAGCTTTCTACAATCCGGACGAAATGTCTATCAGTGGACGACGGGCTTTTTTCGAATGGTACGAACAACAGAGGGGGAAAGTGTTTGATTTCCAGAAAGAGTTTGTAGAGTATTGTGTCTCGGACGTCGACATTTTACGCCGATGCTGTGCACAGTTTAGAACCACCCTCAAGGCTTTGGTGAATGTGAACCCTTTCCAGGTATCCATCACATTTGCCAGTGCTGCTAATTTAGCCTACCGTCGACAGTTCATGCCTGAAGACACCATAGCCATCATTCCTAACCTCGGGTATCAACCGGCACGACAATATTCGGCTAAAGCCTGTCGGTGGCTCACCTGGATGAGTCAACAGAGTGGATGTCACATACAACATGCCAGAAACGGGGGCGAAGTCCAGATCGGAAATTATACCGTCGACGGATACCAGGAAGCGACTCGCACCGTCTACGAATTTTACGGGTGCTATTGGCACGGATGCCCCACCTGCTATCCCAGTTTACAGACCGAAACTCATCCTCACCGGACCCAATATACTTACCAGCAATTACACGAAGAAACCCTCAGAAGGACTTTGACTTTGGAGGACATGGGGTACAACGTGTGTAGTATCTGGGAGCGCGATTTCGATCAACAAGTGCAAAAAGATGTGAGTTTACAACATTTTGTACGAGACCTGGACATTCCCGATCCTTTGAACCCCCGAGAAGCCCTGTACGGAGGTCGGACCAATGCCACCCGATTATATTGTGAGGAAGGGGACATGAGATACGTGTACGTTTGTTCCCTATACCCTTACGTGTTGAAACACAGACCTTTTCCTGTAGGGCATTCCGAGATCATCACAGACGAGTTCCAGGACGTGAGAAGTTATTTCGGTCTCATTCACTGTCGGGTCTTACCTCCCCGAGACCTTTATCACCCCGTATTACCTTTTCGGAGGTAACACACTGACTAGGAACGCAGTTTCACGGGTACTTGGGTGACGACCGAATTACATAAAGCCCTAGACATGGGATATACCTTAGATCGAATATACGAAGTGTGGCATTTTAAAGAAAGCAGTCAAGAGTTATTCAGATCTTACATCGATACCTTCCTTAAGATCAAACAGGAAGCGTCCGGATTTCCCCCCGACTGTAATACCTCAGAACAAGAACAAAATTACATTCGACAAGTCTTATACAAAGAAGGATTCATGATGGACATTCTCAGTTTCGAGAAGAATCCAGTGAGAAGAACCATCGCTAAACTCTTTTTAAATTGTCTGTGGGGAAAATTTGCTCAACGCTTGTTATTACCCAAAACCAGATACTTGGACGAAGAAGAGGAATTACAGCAACTCTTACAAAATTCGACTCTCGACATCAAGGGCATGTAACTCTTAGACAATAAAGAGAACCCCAATGCAGACAAGATGCTAGTGAATTATCAAGACAGACAGGAATTCGTCGAAGAATGTCCCTTTGGAAACGTGGTCCTGGCTTGTTTTAC